>JAJIBD010008031.1:0-90274 GCA_021461705.1 Cryptotis parvus
GTTAAAATGTCTCAGTGCTGAGCTCCAGATCCTCAGCCGCTAGGGAATTCCTGTGCCAGACCACCCGCTGTGAACATGAAAAAGCTGGCACCTTTGCCAGTCTGGAAATGTCTTCAGAGGAAGAGCTCTGTGCTGTGACCACGCACCCCAGGAAGGAGAAGGGAGATGGAACAGGAGAAATGATCTGGCCGTGGTCTTGACCAAGTGACATTGTCGGAGGGGAAATGAACACCTTTACCCTGAGCTCTCCAGACCTGGGTCCGAATCTAAGGATTTGAGCCGCTGAGTTAGCTGGGACGCTGCTCTGGCCAGAAGCTGGAATCACAAGGCAAGCCAGCCTGTTCTGCTGTGGTCCGGAGTCCTCTTTCATGTTTCATACTCTTTCTTCAAATGCTTTTGGAAACAAGTCACTCAAATAGTGATGTTGAAACTGCTTTTGGATTTGAAATCTTGTCTCAAGTTTCTTGGGATGGTCTTTTTCTTAGAAAAGTCAAGGCAGCACACAAGTGGCGGCTGAACCCGAAGGACAGACGGAAAGTGAGCGAAGTCTGCTCCGAAGCGTCACTGTTACAAGAACGAATATTTGACAGATTTTATCTTAAATATATCTCACTGCAGTTAGGAACAGTCTGGAAATCTAGTTCCTTGGGGTAATGCAGAACAGATGCTTGTGAAAGTGCCTGAAATATTATAGATCTTTGAAAATATTATGTTGGCCAAAAATAATAAAAGATTAAAAAAAAAACCAACAACCTCAACATAGGGCGAATGCTTCCAAGTGTGAAGGTAATGCCTAGCAGGCGTGAAGCCCCGAGTTTGATGCCTGGCAGTACATAGCCCGAGAGTATCACTGAGGATAGTCCTGGTCATGCCCGAGCACCAGCAGGGGCTTACCAAGTGTGTGCACACACTGCAGGCGTGTTTGTAAACACAGCTCGCTCTCCCTTCAAGTCCCCACACCTCCCAGACTGCGACACTAGATACTGACCCACACATTTTTGCTTACACCAGAGCCTCTGAGGACCCCCAAAAAACGCTCAAATCATGTCTCTGGAAACACCCTTCTACTCTTATTTTATTTATTTATTTTTTTCTTTTTTGGGTCACATCTGGTGATGCTCAGTGGTTACTCCTGGCTCTGCATTCAGGAATTACTCCTGGCAGTGCTCAGGAAACCATATGGGATGCCGGGGATCAAACCTGGGTCAGCCGCAGGAAGGACATATGCCCTCCCCACTGTACTATCACTCCAGCCCTACTTCTTTCTGCTTTTCCCCAGGGGAGGAAGCCATTTCTAAGGAGATGGGAACTCTGATTTCAAAACAAGAATTCTTCCTTCCCTTTGCTAGTGTCAGAAACCCAATTGGAACCACCATGGGATAAGAAATAAATAACCTGAGCAGCCAAATCTCTCAAGGGTTTGGACGAAACAAGACCCTGGGGGGCGGAGGGAAGGACAGGACTTGGGGGCGGGGATTTGCCCCAGACTGGCTGTCCTCTGCACCTCTCTGTGCATCCCCTCTCTGTACCACTAGAAACTTCTGCCTCTGGCCCGGGGAGGGGCGGATGGGCTGTGACTCTGCATTGGGACGAGGAATGACTTCACTAATGCCACCCGAAAATGCCCAGGGAGGGCTGGAGCGATAGTCCAGCGGGTAGGGCATTTACCTTGCATGTGGCTGACCCAGGTTCAATCCCCAGCATCTCATGTGGTCCCCTGAGCACCGCCAGGAGTAATTCATGAGTGCAGAGCCAGGAGTAACCCCTGAGTATTGCTGGATGTGACCCAAAAAGCAAAAAAAAGAAAGAAAGAAAGAAAGAAAGAAAGAAAGAAAGAAAGAAAGAAAGAAAGAAAGAAAGAAAGAAAGAAAGAAAGAAAGAAAGAAAGAAAGGAAGGAAGGAAGAAAGAAAGAAAGAAAGAAAGAAAGAAAGAAAGAAAGAAAGAAAGAAAGAAAGAAAGAAAGAAAGAAAAGATGGAAGAAAGAAAGAAAGAAAGAAAGAAAGAAAGAAAAAGAAAGAAAGGAAGGAAGGAAGGAAGGAAAAGAGAAAGAAAGAAAAAGAAAGAGAGAGAGAGAGAGAGAGAGAGAGAGAGAGAGAGAGAGAGAGACACCAGGGCTGGTGCCTCAGAGTAGGGAGACCCTTGGGTTTCCATCAAGACTTTCTTTCAGAAAAAAAAGAAAAGAAAGAAGGACTTCAGAAAAACCACCTCAGACTCCCTCGAGTTTTAAAGGCCTGGAGTCAGAGGTCTGCCTATGGCGGACAGGTTGCCACAAAAGCTTATCTCATAAGTCACATCCCAGCTCCCTCCTGTGGCTGTTGGCAGGCGTCACAGTCCCTCACCTAAGAGCTGATTGAGAAATACCAGCTTCACTGGATACAGATATCCCGGTGTGGCAAAGCCCACTGCACCGGTACCATCAGGTAGTCCATACAGCACTGCCACTTCTGGCCACGTGGATACTGTGTACCCAGGACAGAACACCACTTCTGTGGTATTCCTGAGTGTCACAGAATGTGGAGCCTGAGCTCAGTTATATAGAACTACCCTGCACAGGTCCAGAGAATTTCTACAAAAGAGCTATCCTGTCATCTTCACAAGTGTGAGGCTCATGGCAGTGAGTTCTGTGCCTTGATATGATTCTGAGCGATCCCTGAAGGGCCACCCCAGCCTCAGCCCTGCTAGGATGCCAGGGAAGCTTTCTCTGGGATGGGCAAGTCTAAAAGAAGACCGAGAGGTAGCTTCTTAAAACACCAGAGTGAGGGCTGGAGCGATAGCCCAGCGGGTAGGGCGTTTACCTTGCATGCGACCAGCCCATACAGGCCCGGGTTCGATCCCCGGCATCCCATATGGTCCCTCCGAGCACCGCCAGGGAGTAATTCCTGAGTGCAGAGCCAGGAGTAACCCCTGAGCATTGCTGGGTGTGACCCAAAAAAGCAAAAACACACACACATACACACACACACAAAAAAAAACAGAGTGAGTGGGGGAGAGGCGAGAAGGGAAGGAGCAGGAAGCAACATCAAAAATGATTGATTGATCAGGTGCCAGCTAATCCTGAATTATCAATTAAAAGCGCCCATCCTTAAATATCAGCAAGAATTTGTATCTAAAGTGTGACTTTTGTAATATTTTAAAAGGTATGGAGAGATAATGCTAGATTTAAGGTACTTACCATTCACGGGGTTGACCCTGGTTCTATCCCAGGCACCATACATGGCCCCCGGCCCTGCCAGGAGTGATCCCTGAGTGCAGTCTGGAGTAAACCCTGAGCACTGCTGGTTGTGGCACCAAAAACAACAAAAAGGAGTAAGGGAGACCTGAACACTGCAAACTGTGGCCCCCAAACCAAAGCCCACCCCCAAAAAGAAAATGGAAGCCCCAAAGGAATAGGACAGCTCTTCCCTGGAGAAGACGCCGCTTTACTAGATCCTAACCTGAATCCTGAATGATGACAAAGAAGGTGTTTTCCAATCAAAAAGCATTAAAGTGCCATTGAATACCATTGAGGCAACAGGCCTGGGGTCCAGCAGAGAGGGGCGCCCTGAGTCCTGGGACTCTGGACCTCCCACACCCTCCAGGCAGCAGGGTCCAAGCCACAGGTGGAGCAGGGAGTTTCTGAGTCAGGGACTCTGGCAGTCACTGTGCCAAAGGCCGTGTATGTCTCTGTGTGTGTGTGTGTGTGTGTGTGTGTGGGGGAGCAGAGCTCCCGGCCTGCGGGGCCTTAAGTAAATGAATGCAATGCAGGGCCTGAGAGCACAGGCCTAATGCTTTGCACATAGTCGTTCTGGGTTTGATCCTCAGCACTGCAGATGGTCCCCCACTCCCGCCAGGAGTAGGCCACTGGGCCCAAACCAAAAAAGCAACAACAGAAAAGAAAGTGCAGGGGCTAGAGCGATAGCCCAGCGGGTAGGGCATTTGCCTTACACGCCGCCGGCCTGTGCCAGCCCGGGTTTGATCCCCAACATCCCATATGGTCCCCCCAAGCACCTGCCAGGAGTAACTCCTGAAGTGCAGAGCCAGGAGAAACCCCTGAGCATTGCCGGGTGTGACCCAAAAACAAAAAAAAAAAAGAAAGAAAAGAAAGAAAGAAAAAGAAAGTAGTGGAGGCCTGTTCTGTAAAGGACTCTTCTGTGGCTTAGAGCACCTGCCCTGTCAGTGAGGACTGGGAATTCAGTCTCCAGATTTCTGAACAGAGTAACCGGTGGTTTCTGGCAGCACCATGGTGCGAAGCACTGTGGCTAGAACTTATGGGCACACACAGGACGCCTGGTGAGTGCTACAGCTGACAGGCACAGCCCGGCATGTGTGCAGATGCCACAGCTGAGGGGGGTGCACCCCGGGGAGCATCACTCACCATGTGCAATCGTGTCTTCAGCTCCAGTGCCAGAGGGCCCCAAGCACACACTGTTGACCCCCCCTCGCTGTCCTCCCGTACGCCCCTAGGGGCCAGCACACAAGCCTCTTGGTTTTCTGGTTTGTTCTGGGTCCACAGCTGCTGGTGCCGGAGGGATCTTCTCAGTTCCGTGCTCCAACCTTGCTCGTGGTGGTGCTCCTGCAGACTGAGGAACCAAATCCCACAAGACACTCTGGATGGGCACAACTTTTCACAATGGAATCATAAAAGAAGAGGAAGTGGAGAAGAGGCAGGGAAGTAGAGAACAGGGGGAGCGGGACCAAGGCCCCCGGCCCAAAGCTGTGTTGTGTGTCCAGCCCCCAGGGGCCCACCCTGCCTGCCCTCCCACTGTGGGACCCCACCCAGATTCCTTCCTTGTCAGACTTGTTTCCAGCCACCCAAGTGCTGCAGTCTGTGACCTCCTGGTCAAACTGTCTGTTACCCGGGACACAAATAGATGGAGGGTGTCAGATAACATGGTAATTTGGGGGGGGGGCTGAAGGCCTTTGAGAGAGCCCTGAGATGCAGTGTCTAAGGATCCTTTTCTTCCCCCACCTGTACCCGGACAAGCCAGGACTCTCCCCAGTGCTGCTGCTCCCTTGTTCCAAGTCACGCAGGACTCACCCTCTGTGTTTTTGTTTGCGTGCATGTGGAGCATGTGCAGAGGGGCCCCTCTTTGGGGAGCCCTCTGGTACAATGTTCAGGTCAATGCTATCTTTCCTGGGCAAATTCAGAGCCAGGGGTGGCAAACTGGGGCCACAGCTCCTTGAAAGACAGAAGTTAGCGCAGGGATCCTGGCCCCACACCTCACCCTCCAAGCCATTCCTCTGCTTCCTGGGGCCTGTCCAGATTACACACACACACATACACACACACGTGCATGCACGCACACACACACACACACACTCACTCCTGACTTTTGCCCATCTGATGTCCCTGTCACCGTCTCTCTGCCAGACTCATTGCTTCAGCAGGGAAGGAGCCACATGGTCCTGTGAGGGGGGCCCCACACTCACACCTCCATAAAGGTTTGAAGGTAGTTTCCAGTAAAGAATGCTGGGACGTTGAGTAACAGGTCGGAGGGACAGGCTCATGGGAGGGGTGTCTGTTGTGAGCAGGGCACTGACTGAGTCTTGAATAAAGCCTCTACTTCTGCATAAGAAAGAAATAAAGCCATTTCCTCAGGACTCCTGCCTGGTGGCTGACAGTGGTTTCTCCAGAGCTTCATGGGACACTCCGTTCTTCATGGGACACCTCCGTTGTTCTTCATGGGACACTCCGTTCTTCTTTTGCTTTGCACCCCTGCTTGCCCTCTTCTTGGGTGGGGAGGGTGGAAGGAGAGAGACCCCAAAAGGCATCATTGCTTTCCTCAATTCCTGCAGGAATTTGCTGAGTAGGAGCCTTAGAGCAGTTTCCAGGTGAGGGCACAGGATAGTCAGGAGCTGCCCTCTCTGAAAATCTCTCCAGTGCAAGTATCTTTGTGGTGGGGGCGAGGGTGAAGGGGGCCAAGCCTGGCCGGTCCCCGCCCCACAGAATTACTGGACCTGCCCACACCCAGGGGTCTGGGGACTGTTCCCCACCGGCCCAGCAGGGCGCTTTGGCGTGCGCGCAGAGGGGACTGTTGGGTCGAACCAGCCAGGTGCCGCGTGCTCTCTATAGGCGCTGTGTCCCAGACTCGGATAGATGATTCATTTTTATACGTAACGTTTTAGTCCTCTATAGCTCGGCCGGGTTAACTTTCAACCGGGCCTTCGACAGGCAGCTCCAGGGAGGCAGGCTGAGGCCACCCTTCAAGGTCTATACGCCGCGGCCTGCCAGGGGTGAGGAGGGCTGGCGGGGGGGTGGGGCGCGCGGGGTTAGCTCTGCCCCTACACTCACAGCACCGGGGCGCAGGGCCCTGGCGGGACCCCGAGAGCGCGGGCTCCCGCTGGGGCATAGAAGGCTGGTACAGGTAGGGCTGGAGTCGGGGCACGAACCCCTTTTCGGACCCAAAGGGAACCACCAACCCAGGGGAAGGGGATTCCTGACAATCCCAGCCAGGCCTTGCGCGGTTGCTCGACGGACCACCGCTCCAGCCAGGTGTAGAGGTCGCACCTCAGGGCCCCAAGGCCTGGTAGTCGGGGATACGGGCGGCGGCCCAGCAGGAGGACTGAAGCCGCGCTGACCTTCGCGGGGCGGGGCTCCCCCTCTCGTCCTCGCCAGAGGGGCGCAGCAAGGTCCTTGCCTGGTCCCCCTCGCAAGGGCGGCTAGCGCTACTGCTGGTGGGCAGCGCCCTCGGAAGTTTCCCATCGTTGCTTCCAGTGGCTCTCAGTGCCACCCGCAGTGACCCGCCACCCGGGGGCCTGGGCCGCCTGCACAGCCACGTTCCCGCTTGGCGCCCTCGGGGTGGGCGCGCGGGCCCCGGGTGGGGGGCAGAGCACCAAGACGCGGCAGTTTTCCTGCCCCCAGGCGGGCGGCGAGGCCACCGCACCCAGATGCCCGCCCCGGGAGCGGGGTGGGGTGCTGGAGGCGCGGCCACCCGCGGGTTGGGGTGCGCAGCGCCGCGGGGCCTCCATGTTGAGGTTCCCCGCTGCCCGCTCGGGGTCAGCAGCTCAGGTGAAGAATGTGGTGGTGACGGAGCGGGCGCTGAGACGGGATCTCGGGGAAGTCACCCCAAGTTTTCCGGTCCTGGCTCATCACGAGGTCCGCCACCAGAGGATCTTTTTTAACCCCCCTTTCGTTCACAGAAGGGGCAAGGAACCCAACAACGCTGTTTTCAAACGGGGGCAGGGAGGAGGGAAAGAAGGAACGGGGTGGCGGGGGGCACCTGGAGAAGCAGATCTAGAAAGATCCATCAAAGTCAGGGAGCAGCACACAGCCGGGGGGCGGCCAGTGAGGTCTCCGCAGCTCCGCGGAGAGGAGGAAAAGAAATGCGACCCAGACTCTAGCCCCTTCCGCCCCCAAAGTAAACACCTTCACCTTACAGCCATTGTTTTTTTTACGTTCGCGAAAGGCATTTGTTTGGCTTTTTTATTTTTCCTTTCCCCTGCTGTTCTTTGCTGAATAACTTAAGCCTTAAGAATCTCCTCGTTTCCACAACTGCCAGGAATAGTAACCAACACATAGTTACAACAAGGGTAGCAATGAATTTTTAAAGGTCATTAAGCAGAATTAAATACATCTTCAATGGGATTTTTTTTATTTCTTGCAGACTTTCTCTAATCTTCAAACAAAATCTAAAATCAACATTTACATAAAATACATAAAATACTCAGCACAGAAGTGAAGCAAGTCACTGCATATCAAACAATAAAATTCTAGTTTCTCTCTTTCAGATTGAAAGTCAACAGAGAGAAGCCTCCCACCCCCTTCATGGGGAGGGCTGGGGAAGGTAAGGGCATAAATAAACTTTTAAGATGAGTCGTTCCCCAGTTTTTTACCTGTGACACCCCAAAAAGGTAAATGAGTTGTGTGCTTCCAATCGGCTTCAATTTAACCCACTGTTTTGCTTGAAATCTTATCTTCAAATGACCGTTTTCCTCAAATCCAGTGAACGTGCAACTGTCAGAGTAGGGAGACTGGGGAGGAAGAACAGTTTTCCAAATCCCTCCTGAAAATCTGCTACCAGAAACACCTTCCTTTTGCTGGAGACCTCGGTGCCCTCAGCCGTGCTTGTGGCTTGCCCGTGTGCGTAGATTAACTGCAGTTTGCCGGGGGCTTTATAAGCCAATCAATAGGGACTCTATATTCATAAAGGCCTCTGATCCGATGACACCCTCTTCCCTCACACTCTCTCAAAAATTCAAATCCGCCGGCGGGGGCACCCTGGGAGGAGGCTCCACGCCGCCGGCGCGCCAGGGCGTTGTGGATTAGGATGTGGATTGCGCCACAGACCTTTGTTTGGTGACATTCGCAATCGATGGGGGGTGGGGGCCTTGAGTGGGCGGAAGGGTAGCCCCCTTCTGAGATAGCGCTGGGTTTTTATAGACTCGACGCGAAACAGCTGGCTTTCAGTGGGTTACTTTTTAGAGCTTTCGAGGAATACTGGGGCTTTCAAGATGCTCTACCCCACTAATCGTCTTGGGGGGCAGTCCTAATGGGGCCCCTGGCTCACAATACCTCCCAGGAAGAACGGGGGAGGGTGCGAGGGAGTGGGTGGCAAGAGAATTTGCTCTTCAGACCTCCGGCTAGGCCCAAACTGTTATTGAAAATCAAATTGGAGTCCTGTTACGGGAATTAAAATGCGAGGATTTAGGAACTGGGAAGAAATGGGAACAAATGTGGGAACAAACCCTCGCCATTAGGGGAGCCAAGAGTCTGAGGCCTCAGAAACTTGAAAAAGTTGGAACCACCAGGGCAGGCTCCAGAGCCGGGTGCAGGGAAGTGGAGAGGAGAGCGCCCCGGAGAGGGCGAGCTGTGCCACGGCTCCGGTTCACCCCGCCTCCACACCCGGGTTTGGGGGCGCCCCCTCTCGCCATCTTTGACCTCAGCGGAGGAGGTGGGGTGATCGCGCTATAGATCGCTGTACAGGTTGCTTTAAGCACTTTAATACACAACTAGCTCAGAAATCATTAAGAGATCGGAGAAGGAGAGAAACAGCCTCGCACTCACCGTCCCAGTGTTGACATGCAGCAGAAATCGATTGAGTGGAACCGAGGTGGCGGCAGGCGCGGTGGCAGGAGGGGGACGGCGTGCGGGCGGGAGGAGCGAGGGGCCCCCCACGCCACCGGCTGGGGAGCTGGGAAAAGAGGTGCAGGATGGGGCGGGCAGGGTGGGTGTGAGGGGCAGGCGGCGAGGCGGGGGTGGTCCTCCCCTCGGGAAGGCGCGAGCACAGAAGGACACGGGGCCTCCCTCCAGCTCGCACCTCCCCGGCGGGAAGCGGGGAAGGAACGACACGCCCTCCCCAGCTTCGACCTGCATCCTCGCCCCGCCGTGCGCGCCAGGCCGCGGAGCCGGCCTCCGGGGCGAACCGGAGTCGCAGACGGCCGTGAGGGTCTGGGGCAGGCGGGGCTCGACCCCTGCCCTCCCCCCGTCCGCGCCCCGCCCCGCCCCGGCCAGGGGAGCCTGGGCCGTACGACCCGAGGCGGCAGGAGCCAAAGTCCGCCAGTGGGGGACCCGCTTTCCTCTCCAGTGCTCTCAAGCGAGCAGGGACGAAGGTGACCCTCGCCCAAAGGGCTTTGATCCGCCCCCACCTCCAGCACGCCAGCCGCGTGATCCCAACGCAGAGCTTCAAAAGGAAAAGTCTCCGGGCGCCCAGCGTAGGTCTCCCAAGGGGGCCACGGCCCCGCCGCTACGGCGGCGGCACTACCAGGCAACAAAGACGTGGGTGGATCCGAAGAGCTTCGAAGTAAAGTTAACATCAGATCACCGCAGCCTCAGCGCCAAACCACGCCGGTTTACTGGGCTGTAGAAAACAAAACCCGGAACGCCAGACTCCTGCCTCCCCAGGGTCTTCCTCGCCCTGGGGTGTTGGGGGTGGCGGCCCGTGGAGGGATGGGGGTACCGGCTGAGACAAGAATAGCAAAAGGGCTCCACCAGCACCAAAACTCCCTCCAGCACCAAAACTCCCTCCAGCGCCATCGCGATAAATGCTTCAGGACGCAAAGGTCTTTGTTGCCATTTGTTAAGAAATCAAATTTCGCATTAAAAAAAGAAAGAGAAGTTAAAAGCTGCGGAGCGCCGACCAACGCAGAGCGGCGGCTTTCACGTTATTGCTGGAGGCCCGCACCGACCTCGTTCCCCGCTCGAGTCAGAGGATGGGAGGGCCGGCCGGCCGGGGCTGTAATTCATCTTGATTTGCTTCATTGTCCCGCAGTTTGCAGGCTATAATCCTGTATAATTTCAGGAACAAGCAGGTTTAGAATTAATGGGTCAATATTATTTAAAACAAAACATGGGGATCGTGACCTTCTCCTCAACTACATATTGCGCACGAGGCCCGGGAAACTGCACTCTAACCTCTCCCTCCCGGGACGGGCTGCAGTCACTAGAAACGGGCTTTGTTTCTTTTAATGTCTCGGAAGAATTTGGAAATAGTAATACAATACAACATGAAAAATCTCTCTACTTAAGCCTGAAACATAAACGCAGAGGCCCAAATATTTTGAACTGGAGGTGTTTCCTTGTAAACTTATTAGAGATCTTTTCCTCTTGAGAGGAATAATGGGTGTATGTATACATATACATGTACACATACAAACATACTTCTCTGGAACAATTTAACCAGAGATCCAGGGCAGCTCTCCTCCCCAGAAAGACCTAGCGTCATTCCATGCTGGCTAACTTCCAACTTAATTTTTTAAATCGCCTTTTCTTTTATGCTTATATTATTCCCTAGCATTGATGAACCTCTCTGGGTTTAAGCCAAAACAAAATGTAGGGGACAGTTTGAGCGCTCTCCCATCCCCCACAGTTACAAGTGCCATTTCTTTGTTTTCCTTCAGTTTTTAATGGACTATAATTTATGTCTACAGAGTTTTAATATATAAGCCTGGCTGCCTGGAGTATTTAACTAGGAGGCAGAGAGAACTGCTTTGCTTAGGAGGCTGTGGCTTAAGCACCCTGGCCAGGCGACAGAAGGGCAGAAAGAATCCAGACCAGTTTGTATACAGTATATTTTTACTCCCATGAAATAAAACACATTTTTTTTCATATTTGCTGAAAAGTAAAACAATAATATTGTACGAAATGTTATACACAGGGTAGGTTGTACATAGTTTCAGAAACATTGCATCCACCAGAGAAACTATCCTAAAACTGATATTCACACATTTTTATAATAATATGTTAGAAACATACAGTGTGGCATTTAGTATATACATTCCTTTGCTCACAAGTCGAAAAATCCTAATCGCTTCTGTATAACATGCTTTATTTTAAAGCCTAACCTTTAAAAACACTGTTGTGATATTACTAACAACTGCTTTTTATAAAATTAATTTGACATCTCGATATTATATACATCCTTTCAGTCATTTTAATGTTAACAATGCTAAACTTAAAAATAACAAGCTTATAGTAATGTTAAAATGTCATATCCAGTCAAACATTTGCGCTCGTGTCCTTTGCAACTGTTGGAAATAGTTGAGTTGAAAGATGTCAGACGCCGAGGAAATTCCTTTGAAATCAAAGGAGCGCTCTGCTAATTCAGTGGTTTCCCTTTCCCTCGTCCCCTCTTCTTGTCCTCTGCCTTTCTGGAGTGCCCACGACCTTCTAGTCTAACTCCCAGTCTTTCAAGGGCGGCGCAGCCCCTTCTGTCTGTCCGTGCATCGGTCCGTCCCTCGGGCGCGGTGCGAGGATGCGGGCACGGGGGCCGCGGCTCACACGGGCCGGTCCACAGCGTACTGGCACGCGCTCAGGTTGGACGCCGGGTTCTGCACGCTGGCGTAGCCGAAGCTGGAGTGCTGCTTGGCTTTCAGTCTCAGACTGGCCAGGCTCGAGTTACACGTGTCCCTGTAAACGTAGGGGGAGTCGGAGGCGCGTATGGGCAGGCGGGCGTGGGCACCGCGGAATTCAGCGTGGGGCTGCTCAGGTTGTTCAGTTATTCAGGCTGTTGAGGCTTGAGCCCGGGACTCCAGTCACCGCGGAGGGCACCATGCTGGACGACATGCTCATGGACGAGATGGAGTTGGGTGGTGAGAACATGCTCTGTGACGACAGGGGGTTGACGTTCATGGAGTTGAAGAAGGGGAAGCTCTTGGTGGACAGGGGAGGCCGACGTGAGGCCCTTGGCAGCCCAGTTGTTGTAGGAGTAACCGGGGTACATGTCGTCGTAGGGTTGCATGAGCCCGTTAAACTGCGGCCCGAAGCCGTTCTTGCACAGCTCAGCCTGCTGGTTGCGCTCTCGCTTTCTCCATTTGGCCCGGCGATTCTTGAACCAGACCTGGGGAGGGGGTGGGGGTGGCGGGCAAGAGGAGCAAAACAGAGGCCATGCACGGGATTAGCAAAATCCTTGATCCTGTAAAGCCTCCGAGCGGGGCCACCCCTGCTCAGACGTGCTCGTGCCCAGAGTCGCCCTACTGACCCCTGGCCAGAGCCCCTTCACTGCGGGCGGCCAGCAGTCTAGGACCCAGGGAGGGCGGCCCAGTCCAGCCAGCCCTTCCCAACGCCTCATACCCGAGTCTGACGCCTGGCGGCCTGCGGCGGGGCTCGGCCACCAAGAGCCCAGGCCTTCCTTAGGGTCCCACAACCACTTAAGTGCAAAATAAATGCCGGGCGGCAGGCTTCCCCGCGCCCAGCCCTTCCCAGGCCACTTTGCAAACTCCCTCCCAAGCCACAGGCTCGTCGGTAATGGTACAGCTGGGAGGGCCCCCAGCAGCCGCTGCTCCCCTCTCTGGCTCACTCAGCTCCTCCTCCTCCCTTTCTGGCCCGCAGAGGCCACCACACCCCTCCTGGACGCGCGCCCCCACTGGCGCGCTCCGCTGTGACCCCCTTCCTCGCCTAACAAAAACAGCCAAAGCTGGAAAAAAAAAAAAAGCCCAAGGCCCCATCCCCGACACGTTCAACTCGTTCAACTCCTGTTCAACTCCGCAAGTTTGCAACTTTGGCTCGTAAGCCCTGGCGGGTGGCTCAGAAGGAACAGGTCCTCTGTGCTTCCGCCTGCTGCCCAGGACACCCCTGTGCCCCCTCCAGCCAGCGACACCGGCTGTGGGCTGGGTCCTGCCCGCTGGTCCTCTGCTCCAGGCTGGTGGCCCCGCCGCAACCCCATTCTCAATCCACATCGCGGCTGCCCATCGCCCCAGACGGCGGCAGCTTTGTGTATTGGAGCGCTCGGCCTTGCCCCAGCTTTGCCGCAACACCAGTGCCGTTTTCCATTACATGTCTCAGCCAGGCCCCACCGCCCCGTAACCACCACCCCCTTGCTTTTCATTCTTGATGTCTTTCTTCTCCCCTTCCTCCTCGCACCCTTCTGCTATAAAAAGCACCTTGAGTCCACTAAGCTGGCGGAGCAGCTACCAGGCCCACCAGGAGCAGAAAAGGACTAGGCAGAAAGGCCGGCACTGTGTGGGAGGACTCCAGAGGACCCCCCCATTCCGTTTCTGTTTCTTCGTTCTAGCACTCTGCATTTCCACCTTCTGCCACCTAAACTTTGCCCAGGTGAGACGCTTACGTGCGAGGCCGGCTCCCCGGACGCGCAGGAGAACTCAGCTCGGACGGACCTTGCACCACGCGGCCCAGCCGAGCACCAGCTCCGCCGCGGCCGCGGTTAAACTAAAACCTCTAGCTGCCTCCGGCCTCCCTCAGAGCCTAGACAAATGCCACCCAAGCTAGGGTCCTCCTTCCTTCTCTGGGAAATGCACGCGGGCGGGGAACGACTCTGTTCCTTGATTCTTTTCATCAGTGTTGATTATGTTTGCGTTTCAAACCCTGCTTTCTTCTCTTCCCTAGCTGGGAGTGTTACTTTTCTGGTCTAGAGCAGTTAATTTTACTTTATTTCAAAACTCCAGCACTCTGCAATGCCTCTGGATGAATCCTGCGCTGTAAGTTTTGTTTCCAGAATCCAAACAATCTGAGAGGTCCCCCAGCACCCGCCTAACACCAGCCTAACACCAGGATGTGGCTAGCTACCAGCTGATTAAGATTTAACTCTTTTTTTTTTTGTTTTGCCAATCCATACAATTACGGATCTGCTGCAAAGGTAAGCCTTTTGAAAATTAATAAGACTATTCTTAGTCGGGAAGAGGGGCGGAAGGAACCATCTCCTCAGATAAATAAATCAACTGAGAATTATTTTTCTTTATCTAAAAGGATGAACAGCATAGTTAAGTCGTGTCTTAAAACTTCGATGGGGTTGTTATAAAGGTAGGGATGGAAGGGTGTGGGAGATACCTGGGCACCCTGCAAACCCGTAGAGAGCAAGCCTGGTAGAGAAAGGGCTGGGCCAGGCCTGGCCCGGAAGTTTCCAGGGAGGTCCAAGCCTTGCGTGTCTCTGGCGGATTTCCTTGTTAAAGGCGCACAGGTTGGAGCCTGTCCTGGGCTCCTGGCCTGGGAGGGGAGGTTACTCGCGTTTGCCTGGCGACTGCAAGCGGGAACACAATGCCCGGTGCTGTGGGGCGCCACTCGGCCCGAACCGAAGGGCTCAGGCCGGCGGCCTTGGCCTCGAAGCGGGGAGCTGGAACCTCGCTAAAGTGCGGCGGCTACCGGGTCTCCATACGTCCCCGCCCAGGCGTCCCCCACACCGCGCCGCCTTCCCCATCCCACTCCCGAATCCCCACGGCCTGCGGCCTCCACCACCCGCCTCCAGGGCCCGGCGCGGGCGCCTACCCGGACTCTGGCTTCCGTAAGGTTGGTCCACACGGCGATTTCTTCGCGCGTGGACATGTCCGGGTAGCGGTTCCGCTGGAAAGTGGCCTCCAGTCCTGCAGCTGCTGGCTGGTGAAGTGAGTTCGCTGCCGCCGCTGCCGCTTCTTCTTGGACGGGTCTTCGGCGCCCACGTCCTCATTCTTACCCTGCTGGCTCTTCTCTTTCTCTGGAGAGGAAACACAGCCGGGTTCCGAACGATCAGCAGCGCCCACCTGCGGCCCGCGAGCTCCTCCACCCAACCCCACCCGAGACCCAGAGACCGAGGCCGGGGCAGGGTCGGCCCCCGACCCCGCTGAGAGCTGGGGTCCGTGTGGAGGCGGCGGGGCGCAGGCCGGCGGGGGTGAGCCGAGCTCCCTCCCTCTGGCGCCTGCCGCGCGTTTTATTTACATGTTTATCTCCCAGCCGCCGCGGCGCATTCTGTTTTATAGCCCGGGCTTTCGGGTATATTTAGCTGCCCCAGCGCAAACACACGAGGCCTCCCAGACACGCACACGCGCGCCTGGCATGGGTCCCCCAATCTCTGTGCCCCGCGATCGGCCGCGAGGAAAGCTCAGATTTCGTGCGCTCGCGGACGGCTGGGAAAGGTAGACCTCGGGGTTCTGGTGAGGCCTCCACCCTCTCGAAGAACTGCTCCAGAGAGGCTTCGCGTTTCTCAAATACTTTTCCAAGCCGGGCGGAGCGGCCCCCAAGGGCTGGAAGCCCAGCGGAGAACCGGGGCCCCGGGGTGGGGGCGGCTTCCATAACGCTCTGGAGGGCAAGCTGGTGCCGGGATCTCTGCGCCCTTGCAAACGACCAAGAGGACGGTGCCGAGAAGAGGGGCAGCAGTGCGGGCCGGCGCGGTGGAGGCCACCGCTCACCGTGCGGGGTGCCGGTCAAGAGCGGCGGGCACCGGGTCCCCGGCACCCTGGTTCCGGAAGTCGCGCGGGGCCCCGCCGGGCGACCCCTCCCATCATGCCTCCCCAGGAGGGGCGACTTCCTGGGGGCGAGCGACGCGGCAGGCGCCCAGGCGCCTTACCTGCGGCCTCGGGGCTGGAGGTGTCCGAGATGGTGTGCACCTCCAGCCGGTGCTTGGACGCGTCCAGGGCGCGGGGCTGCCCGGGCGCCAGGACCGAGGCCATGGCCAGCGGCGGGGGATGGTGACAGGCGGCGGACGACGAGGCGGCCGACAGCTTGGTCCCGGCGGCGCGGTGCTCCAAGTGCAGCGGCCCTTTCATGCAGTTCATGGGCGAAGGCGTGTGCCCCTCCTCCGCGTCCCGGGCCGCTGGGGCCCGCACCGCGCTCCAGGCGCCGAGGCAGGGCCGAGCCCGGGTCCCCGAGCCCCCGCAGAGGCAGCGCCGTCCCCGGCTCTGCGCGCGACGGTCCCGGCGGCCGACGGTCAGCGGGCGCACGGAGGCATGGGGATGGACGCGGAGCAGGGCGCCCCCGCTCCCACGCGCCAGCGGAGCGGCCGGAGACCCCCTTTCTCGCCGGCCGCCCTCCCCGCGAGGACCCCTCCAATAGGGACAGCTCACGCCGACCGCGCTCCGCCCGCCCCCGCGAAGTGTCAAGAGTGACAGGGACAGGTCGCTGATATTAGATCCCCGCCCGACGCGGCCGCGGCCCCGGGAGCGCCCTGGGCTCTCGCGCGCACACCCCCTCGGGCGGTGCAGCCCAGCCCGGCCCGGCCGCGCCGCTGTTCAGCTCCCGGCGCCCGGGCGAGCGACGCAGCAGCTCTGCGGCTCGGCGCTTCCCTGTTGGCCCAACATCTTAAACCCAGAGGCGGGCTTCCTGCTGCCCGCGCGTCACGGGGCCGCGGCCCCGCCGCTGCCGGCCCCGCCCCGCCCCCGCGCGAGTGACGTGGCTGCGCACCAATCGCGGCGCCCGCAGCCGCGGCGGGGGGGACGGCCCCCCTGTGCGCCTATCAGCTGTGCGGGGCCGGGCCAATACCTCGCCGTGCCCACCGGTTCCACACTCCACTCGCTCGCGGGCACCGGGCCCGGCCCAGCCGCAGGCACCCGGCTTTTGAGTTCAGGAGGGAGAAGCCGGAGAAAAGGCTGCGGAGAAAGGAGCCTAAAGATCGAGGGCTGCCAGGTGTAGGCATCAGCAAGGCACGCCCCCGCCCGACACACGCTCTCACACTTTCTATTTGTTGTGTCCAGTCGATATATATATTTTTTTTGCGTGGTTTTTCTCCCCTAGCAAAACATGTAAAAGCCGGAGGGGGTGATGTAAAACTCCCACAAATCACTTCTCCGATCTTATAATTTCCAAAAAGCCTGTCAAGTGAATGCCGCGCTAATCTGAAGAAGCTTTACTTTCACTGCCAAAAAAGACAAGAGCTCTGAAAAGGCCGGCTAATAAATTAGAAATCGAGAAGCAAATGGACCCGTCAAAAGAAAATTACCTTGACTTTAAACGAACAACTGTTTGGAGGTTCACTCTGGATTTATGCAAGAATAAAAAGTTGCCTCAAATCACGTTCTCTGTAATGCTTATTAGTCCCCAGACAGAAAACACACAATAGACGAGAAACCCTAACCCAGCATTTTCACAATGCTGAAAGCTTATCCATTCTACTTAACGTTGATTAAGACACATATCCTAGATCTTTCAAATTCCTTGTACACTGTATTAAGCTCTGCCTAACCCGAGAGAGCCACGCTTTAAATTCGACTCTCTTGTTTACTTTATTATCAATCAGATTCAAATCCATAAAGCCTGTCTAATCAACAACCTTGAGCTAATTATATATAAAATATGCTTTAATGAATTTCCATACAATTAAGTTTGTTGCCAAATAACCAATTTCAAGGGTAATTTTGAAGTCATTTTCTTTTCCTAGGGAGTTCAAGGCTGCCTTGAATCTTTGGGAACTGGGGGCTGACAGCGAGGTCCCTGGTGTGGGGGTGGAAAGGCACAACAAGCTCAGCAGAGAAAGCCACGAATGGTTCATCTCTAGCAAACAAAGAGAAGCGCCTTTGGGGACACCCCAAATCTTTACAGCACAGTGTTCAGAGAACTTTTATTTCCAGAGAAATGGATAAAGGAATTCAAAGCCGAGAGCTTTCAAAACAAGACGTGAAGGTCCTTTTGTCCTCTGTCTTAGGTCAGCCCCAGAACACCAACTAATCTCCCCTGGGTTTCTGCATTGGAGATTGCTTTATTGTGGAGTTAGCGTTATCGTCCCTGAATGTGTGTTTGTTTGACGTTACAGTCAATGATTTGCAATGCCCGCATGAGGTCTCTTCGGAAAGCTCCCTCCTTGTCCTTGTTCACCAGATTGGGAAACTTACTCAGACTGGGGCTGGGAGGATGCAGGAGACCACAAATATGTTTGTGATCTGGGTGTCTCCCTTTGCCCTGCTCCTGTGCCCCAGCCGGCCTGGAACTCCCGCACCACATCACACACCTGAGAACAGTCCAAAAAGAATCATTTTTTCTGTCTCCCCCTGCTGTGGCCATAAGGCAGACTTTTAGCTAGGTGAGGGAATCCTCATCTAAGCTTTAAATCTGCATTTCTAGCTTGAAGCTTTTATTCCGGCACACAACACAACACAACACAACCACACACACACACACACACACACACCTGCTCCAAGCAGAACAGATCCCATGCTCCATGTTGGTCTGAGTGGAGGCCCATGTCACTCACTATGTTAGGTCCTGCGATTTCACCACTAAATTATACATACTACGCCCGCTGTCTGTTGGTAAAGAAGGTTAAATTAATTTACATTCTGCTCATTATCTGGTGCTTAAATGACGAGCCTTATCCCTGAGATTTGGTCGAGAATCTCCTTCTCAGACCCCACCGCATTTCGCTGAAGACAGCGCGCTTACATTTGTAGTGCTTTTTTAATCTGATAAGACTCTAATTTGCTTAAGTCTTTTAAATAAGGGTTTTAAATGTTTCTAGCCATTTTCTTATTGAATTTCCTCCTAATTCCCCCCAGATCATAAAGTATATGTGTAAAGTAAATATTTCCTCCCGCCGAACCGCCAGCCGATGACCTGTAACTAAATCAATATGAGCCCGGCTCTTCACTGCCCAATGGGTTACTAATCGGATTTCAGTTTCTTCTATTAAACCTCAACATAACCCTGAGCCCTCATAGCATAGGACCCTAAAACTCTCGCACTTTTTGTGTTGTTCAAGAATGGGGAGCCTCTCCACAGTAGCCTCAAACCTTCCTTCTTTACGATTCAGACTAGGGAGCTGTAATTCGGGGCAGAAGCTAGAGGCATTTTTTGGAACTCCTCTGGGAGAGCAGAGATGATCCTCCACATCAGAGAGACTTCTAAGTCCATCTCTGTGTGAAACACACGGAAATTTGGGTTTCAGCTTAGGGTCTTCTTTCAACTAGCAGAACTTTCATGGTGCAGATACATGTTTGAATGACCCAACCAGCATCCAGGGTGGGTGAAACCCCAAGCACCTGTGACAGTCCCTTATTAGAGTCAAAGTGTGGGAGATGTTGGAAGGGGTGTTGATTGGTGATTATTAGGGTATTCAGAAGCTTAAAAATTAGATAAGGGACCTTAGACTGTATCAGCTAGTGTGGTCAGTTAAACAGAGATTACTGGAAAACGCTGGCTAAAGTTATCGTATAGCATACCTGTCTAAATGCACAAATGTAATATATCCCCCCATACACACAATATTATATATTCTCCCTTCAGTCTGAACAGCCAAGCTAGCGAGACCTTGCTTTCCACCTCCAGCTGCAGTCCCAGCTCTGTGCCTATCACCTAACCACTTTGAACACTGTTAGATTGGCAAACACCCTCCCTAGCCCAGCAGTGAACTGGCAGTTCACTCTAACAGGGGCAGAAATATCCAGGCAAAAAAAGCCTAGATGAAGAACAGTGATCGTGATGCAGAAGATTCAGAAATCCTTTTCTGGGAAAAGTGTAGTGTGGGGCATTCTGGACATTTCATCTACAAACATCTGTGCACTGGCAAAGGCAGCGCAGAAAAGGAAGAGTTTGAAAGTAAAAAAAAAATACAAAATACAAATACAAAAAGTATTTTGTGGGTTCAGCATTACTGTAAATCCTCCCTTTCTACTTTGACTGGTTCTTAAAATGACTGTGATTTCAGCCTCAAATCGAGGAAACAAAATTAAAATTGGAGTGGCCCAGTGAGAGAAACCAGGGCTAGTGCTGGCCGCCCGCAGTGGCTGGCAAGGAAGTGGCAGCCTCTCTGAGTTTTGAGCCGGTCTCAATGTTTCAATGGGGGTAGGCTGGGGCTGCCGCTTATTTGCTTAAAGAAAGACTTCAGAGAACATGCAACACCCACGTTCAGGGGTGACAGGGGTGCTTTGCGCTGCTCCTTGCCAGTCTTAAAGTCTTACTTAATTTCACACTCATTAGTGTTAGTTGCACAAATCCCTCCTAGCCTCGGTGAGACTGGCTAGGCTGCACGGCCAAACGCCAGGTCAAGAGACAACCTGGGTACAACTGCCTTGCAGACAAGAGATCCGGGACTGGGGGGAGCAGTGGGGTGGAGTCCTCAAAGCTCACCTGGGCAGTGGTGGCCAGCAGGGAGGTCTCCCTATGCTGTCAAATTGTTTGGGGAGAGGAGTATGACCACCTGGGCGGGCAGGCCCCCAACGGACCAGCTCCAGGGCATGGAGACCTTGAACCCTTCTTCCCACAAGTGGTCATTTCTGCTCTTTCCTCTGCGCACAAACCCAGTTGAAAAGGGCCTCTTTGCTGTCTCCCCTGAGCAGGGAAGCCAAAGCACCCGAAATTAGATGCTTTTGTGTGGCTGATTTCCCTCTTGCCGTCCCTGTAGGTTAGTGCAGGGGGCTGAGCCCCATCTGCATCAGAGGCCTGAGGATGTAGGGAAAAGCACCCACTCTCTGGGCCCCTCCATGAGTCCAGATTCCTCTCAACACTCAGTCCTTTGAGGTTTGGGATCAGAGACTGGAAGGGAGGCTAATGAGAGCGACTCACAGGGCAGCCAGGAAAGAGAGGAATAGGGACTGGGGGTCAGAGGTGAGGGGTTGCTGAAATGCCGTCATAATGCCCTTTTTCATTTTGCATGCCAACATTACAGGCTTACTGGGTTGCACATTTAGGCACAGAGTAAGGCTACTTTGTGGAAAGGTGAACTAGAAGAGAAGGGAGGGCATTTTGGGGTTGGAGGTAAGGGAGATGTGATAAATACCAATATTTAGATCTCATATGTAAGAAATGTCTAAATCTCTCTCTTGCGCACTCGCATCTGTCTCTACTACCAGTTTATGTCCAACTCCCTCTACTTCTCTTGTTCTCCTTTCTTTCTGTCTTCTCTCTCCCAGACATGCTGGTAGCTAACATTCAGCATTAGTTGTCATGGTGACCATAAATCACATAAATCCAAAAATACCCACCTATAATCTGAGATGAAGCTTTTATTTCCCTAGTGAAATAATATTTTAAAAGCTGTCAGCTGACCAAAAAAAAAAAAATAAAGAGCCCACCTCATTGTAGTAACCCAAGTAATATATTACTTCTAAAGGTTTAAATTAAAATGTCAGCCTGTTGAAAACACGCCGGGAGAAGCCCCTGGCGCTGTGCGTGTCAGATTCTCACCCAGTGGTCGCCAGCCCTGACCGCTCCTTTGCACTTCTCACCGGGTTAGTTGCGTCCCGGCCGGGTGCTCACAGATCCACCGCGGCTGGCCCCAGCAAGTTACGGTAGCATTTGGGGTGCCGGTGTCCTTTATCAGTCATTTCCTCCTAGCAAAGATGGGCACGTTATGGAGGGAGGTAGAGGTGCCTGTGAGGGAAGGTCGGGGTGCGGAGAGGCGCGGGTGCGGGCAGCCAGGTGCAGGGGCTGGAGCCGGGACAGGTGTTCCCAGCTCGTCCCTCGCCTGGTCCTTCGGAGAGGAAACTTTCCCTTTTGGAGATGCTAGTGGGGAGGGGGCGGCGGTGCGGCGGCAGTTGGGCCTTTTGTCTCCTACCTTGGGCTTGTTGTCTTTGCCTATCTTTTGGATTACAGGGTATTCGCCTAGATGAAGAGCCATTAATTACCCATTCAGTCAATATTAGGAAGACGACAAAGCTTTTTACATAGGATTAAGAAGACATCAGATTGTTCCATTAGTATATTCCTGCTCACGAATAAGCTTTCGTTATACATTTCCTTTTCCCCTGAGTCGCTCTAACAACTGCTGCATATATTAACCGCGGGCGGCGCAGAACCGGCCCGCCAGCCTTTCCCAAACTCCAGGCCAGTGCACCCGCACGCTCGGTGGCCCGGGATCCGCGGGGATCGACTCCTTCCAGCACGGGTACGGCGGCTTCCCCTGGTGGAAGGAAGAGGAAGGAGACAAAAAAAGGGTCCAAAGTGGAAGGGGGTTAGGAGGGTTGGGGAAGGAAAGTAGAGGTGATCAATGGGACTTGCTATTCGCTATTCGGGTGCGTTTGGGCTGTGGGCGCTAATCCGAGCCACCGTTTCCGTTTTTTTTTTTTTTCTGGTGACGGTAGGGAACTTCTGAGCCTCTGGGTCGCTCTTTAAAGGCCAAAGGGAAACTTGGACCCGAACGCCCTGCGCAGCGTCCTCTAGGCAAACATTTCCTGATGAGATGAATGGGCAGCGGCGGACCCTCCACCCCCGCTGCCTTCCAGGCCCAGCCGCGCCACCAGCAAGGGGCCGCGCACTGCGCAGGTGGGGGCGCACCGAGGGTCTCTGAGGTTGTTTCTTCCGAAGGGGGAGGTCTGAGGGCACGGGACCCTCGGGTGGACCCAACCCGGCCACCTCGCCTGAACCATGCACCCAAAGGGACCCAGAGGGACCCAGAAGGACGCCGAGGTAGCTCGGCCAAAAGGCCCGTTTGTGGGGTGATCCAACGTCGCACCTAAGCTTCGCGGAGGCTCTACCTAGCTGGGTGGCCCAGCCCTAATCCAAGGCCCTCACTTAAAGGGTCCTTGCAAGGGAAAGGTCAGGGCACCCTCTTCCTGCTGGTCAAGGGAAGGGTTTGAATTGAGAAAGAACCAGAAACCAGAACTTCGGATCCGGGCGTGGGGTGGTAGTGGGCGTTCTCAGCAGCCTCTGACCTTTGAAACTGCCTCAACTTGCCTCCTCTCCCTGCACTGGCCCTGCCAGCTTCTCTTTTAGGCAGGCCTCCTGGTCTTTAGGGTTACCAGCCCACGCGGGGTTCCAGCCAGGCTGGCCTTGTGGGTGTCCCCAGCTTCTGCTTGGAGCTGGATCCTGAGCTCGGGTGCCGCAGCCTCCCCGACCAACGGGGTTGGGAGGGGTAGAGGGGAGGGAGGGCCAGGAATCGAATCTCCCGGTTGGAAAACCGCAAGTCGCCACCAACATTTTCTTATTTAAACGCCAAGTGAAAGACTTTTAGCATGGAGGAAAATGTCTCGTCAAAGCCGGCCGCAGCCAAGAGTTTGCACATTCCCTGCGACCCTTATTCTCGCCATCTCCCGCCCCAGACCAGAGCTTTACTCGCTCACATGGGGGGCACTTTTGGTCTCCCAGATCCCCAGTAGTCCCTAAAATCAAAACTCCTAACATCAAACAATCTTCCTTTCCCAGGACTCTTCACTGATCGTCAGGAAATACGTTAGCCCAGCCAAGTGTCCTTCCTGGCGCGAAAGGTGGAGGTGAGGGACGTGCCTTCCCGGGCGCCGAAAGCATGGGGCCAGCAAGGCCCGGCTGAAAAACAACCGCCGGAGGGTCCGCGGTGACTTTAATTTATTTGCTAATTACCCAAAGACCTGAGAGCCCAGACAGGAGGAGAGGGGGCTCGGCCTAGGCTTCTCGCCCAACTAGGTCCCCCCACCCCTTTCCCCTGGAGAACACGTCATGGGACCTCTCTCCTGGGGTCAAGGCAGCGGACTGGGGGCGGGGAGTGGGGACGGCAGGCGAGTGTGGAGCTGGGGGCACCTCCCCTGCCCGGTTAGCTCTGTTCCCCGCAGCCGACTCGCCCCGGGACGGGTGCAGCGCCCCCCACACCCCTCAGCCTGAGAGCTGCCCTCGGCGGGCCAGAGCCAGGCAGGAGAACGCACAAAGCTCACCCTCTAGGAGCAGCCGCGGTTCTTTATTTTTAACCCTATCCCAAACATACTTCGGTCTAATAATTTATTTTTACGACCGATTATCAAACAGTCGAAGAATTTAACACAATCTTAATGACTGAAATCGCCTGGTGTTATCTCTGCAAGGGCTCCGTTTAACCCCGGGGTTAATCCTGGACAAGTGAGCGTTTAACTGGCCCCCGCACGACGACCCGCGGGCCGCGGCGTGGCCGCTGCGCGGCGGAGCGCAGGGCGCTGGCCGTTCCCACAAGCGTCGTTTTACTACTCGGTGCACTGGGCAGGCTGCGTGCGGGGCGTTCGTGTTTTTCTTCTTAGCAATATTTGGTTGGGGTCCCAATCTGATCCCCCTGCCCCAAGAGAACTGGGGCTCGGAACTTGCTTCGCTCTATCCAAGGACAACCATATGTCAAAGGCAGCGTACTACACGGAGCCTGAGAATAGGAGAACAATAAAAGTGCGGATTTCCCCATGCATCCCCTAGAAAAAGCGGCTCCCTTGGCTCCACTCTCCTACACAAGCATGCACCCCGAGAGAGCTGGCCTCTCGGGCCGCCAAACACAGTGGCTTGGAGACACTGTAAGATTCTGAATAGCGTCGCCCCTAGACTCTTACTGAGTGAAAACCGGCCAATCAAACAACGTCACCGCCAAAACACCGACGGCCCGCAAGCCCAGCACAACAGGTAGGTTCGCGGCGAGCCAGAGATAGGCGCGAGGGCTCATGTCTTTAGGCCTGCAGCCATGGCGCTCCGTATGCATAGCTGCGCCCACGAGTCTCGCCTGGGCTCGTCTAGCTGCGGGGGCGACCCAGCCAAGATGTTGAACCCGCCTCCCACGCGGTCAACCCCGCACCCAACCGCCTGGGCGGGGCCCGCACTCCGCCGTCGCGCCCCGGCGGGGCCCTAGCGGCGCTGCAAGCAGTGGGACACAGCGAGCGACAGAGGTCGCTGTTGGACCACTTTGCCTGCCAGCGGGAGGCGCGGAGGTAGGTTGGGGAGGTGAGGGAGGCGAGGAGGCCACACGGGAGCGCGCCGGCGGGCTGGACGGCTAGGGAGAGGTGGCTGGGCTCCAGGCAGTGCAGCCGAGGGGCAAGGAACGAACCTCTCGGCCCTGATCACTCTTTTTCCGCACCCCATCCTGAGGCCAAACGTTTAAATTATGGGTGGGGGATCCCGGAGCGCCCTGTACGGGGCGTGCGCTTCACCCGAGGCCCGAGGTGGGGTGCCCGACGCGCGGCCTGTAGCTCGCCGCCCGCGTTAGCCGGCGCAGGGATGCTACCGCGGTAAGGGCGCGCCGCTGGCCGCCTCTCCTCGGCTCTCGGAAGAGAGTCCGCGATCGGTTTGGTTCCCGAGGCCTCGGAGAAGGGCTGTGTGGGCTGCAGGCTACCCGCCGGGGTCGCATGCGCCTGCCCACGTGCGGGACAGGAGGCGCTCGCAACAGGCGGAAAGCTCCCGAGGGGTGGGAGGCAGGATAGAGAAGAAAGAGCGACAAAAGAGCAAAGATCGGGTTAGAGGGACCGGTGAGAGCGCACTGGTGCCAGGGCCCGGAACTCCCCGGAGCAGGTCGCGCGCTCCCGCACCTCCCTAGCTGCGGGCGGCTGCAATCGGTAGGAGCGAGCCGGAGAGCCCCGGGCACGGCGCTCGTTGCCCTCCCCCCCTCCAGCCCCCACAGCGCCCCCACGGAAAGAGAGGTCGCCGTGACCTGGCTCCTTACTTCCCTTCGCGCCCGGGGACCGGGGCGGAGAAGCGAGTCTTACCTAGTTGCACACACGCCGACACTAGTTTACGGCAGTTGGTCTCCATGCCCCGTTATCTGCAAAACATAAGACAAGGAGGGCGTGAGGAGGAGCGGCGGACAGTCTGCGCCCTGGAGGGGTAGACCGTGGCGAAGGCCCCACAGTCGCCAGCTCTGGGGTGGCCTTCAGGCTAGCTTCTGGGGACCTGCTAGCCCCCAGGCTGTCCTCCCCAGAACCCCGGCCCAGGCCCTCGTGATGTTTACCTAGAGAGGTTTGATCTCTCTAGGGTCGCAGCGTAGGGACGAGCAAGGGGGCTTTTGGCCCAGAAAGCCCCGGTGTTCGGGGGCATAAGGGTCTGCGACTCTCCCCCTATGGAGTCTGTGACAGCGGTTAGGGGACAGCGCTTAGTAAGCCGCCTGGGGGCGTAGGGGTGGGTGGCGAGGACTCCGTCCTGTGGGGAGCTGCCCTGGGCCCGAACATTAGCTGGAGCTCTGCAAACACGGGTGGGCTGTACAGGCGCCTGGCCGCGGCGCTGAGCAGCACTTGCCCCGATTTTCAGTAATTCTGAACCAAGCAAAAAGCTCAGCGGCCTCGGTTGCTTCAGGGGCGAGCTGGCTACGGGGCCTCTCATCCATCAGGAGCCACTTTTCCATATTTAGCCACACGTTCCCCCTGGAGAGCTTCTCCCCAGCTATTTATTTACCCTAAAGTATGATTTAAGATCGCAGACGAGGGAAACGGGCGGACCGAGGGGATCCAGGGTTATCCTGCCTTCCAGTCGCGAAGAAACAGCTGCTCCCCCACACCTCCTTTGCCTCCCAAGGAAATCAAATCTTTTTTCCCCTTTCCCATTTTCCAGCCTTAACGCGGGGAGTCGGGCACTTTAACGGGCCCCCTTCGCCACAGGCAAGACTGAGAGAGGGACTCAACCCTGATGCAGGGGTGCGGTGGAGGGGGGCAAGAACTGCGGCTACTTTAAAGGCAGAAGAAATTAAAGACCGCGGCTCACGGTCGGGTATGGCGGCGCTTGGGGACGCTCTCCCTTCTCTGGGCCGTTTGGCCCAGCAAAAAGCCCAGTGTTGGGGCGTGGGGTTGGGAGTGCGCGGGGGGCCGCAGGCAGCAGAGGAGCTGCGGGTCTGAGTCGGGAAAGGCCGGTCCCGCTCCTTAGTCTCTTCTGCAGGGAGAAGGGGGTTTCTGGTTAAGGTCACTGTTCAGAGGTGCGGTTGCCCTGATCGGCGGCTTGGGGATCCCTTAGAGTGGGACCTGCCAGGCGGTCCCCGACTCGCCACCCGCTAGTGGGGACGCAAGGCGGGGGCTGTGCGGGGCCTTGCGGGCCCCGGGACCCAGAAGTAGCAGTTTGGCGGGTCCAGATTTAGTGATTCTGCAGTAAAATCACAGGATTAGTCCCTGATTGAGATGTCTGTTCGTGAGATATTACAAAATTCATTATCACAGCTTTCTACTAACTCGATATGAAGTAACACAGATGGGATTTTATTAGTCCAGACTTCAAATGTTTACTTATGATAATTTCCGGGGAAATTTGCATGTCATCATCATTTCGATAATCTTTTCTTCTCTTTTGCCTTTTTTCCCCCTCCACGTCGGAACTGGCTGCATTATTAGCCGGTAGCCAGAGAGCCTTGCAGATGGCAGCCGCAGTTTTTCATTTTTATTTTCAAAAAAGAATGAAATATCCCAAAGAAAAAGGTGGGGTTGCTCAGTGTATAAAGTAAGTCAGTTATTACTAACTGCTCTCTGGTCGCCCACCCAACAAAGCGCTACAAAACAAATCTTGGAGAACTCTGATCTAAGGACTGAAAAGAAGGTCAAGGCGTGTTCCAGAGCTACGTCCTTGGGACACAGGGATTTATTCTGCAGTCAAAATGAGCCCTGGGACCTACCAGATGATTATTATTTTGCGTCTTAAAATGACCAGGCCTACTAGATGAATTGAGCCTCAAAAGGAAGGGGAAGGATTTTTTTTTCTTTTTTAAAGCGACCTCCACCCTCATCCCTGCCTCCTGATCTGAAATTTGCCTTGTCAAGACAAGTCTTCTCGGAGGGATTTGCCTGCACGATTGAGGGCCAGGTTTCCAGGGCTAATGTCACGAATTAAGATGCGCACCTTCTCCGAGGGAAGTTATCACCCCCAAAGTTCATGTCCTGGTTGAAATGTTTATGCTAGGCAAATCTTGTCCGGCCAACTTGAGTTTTCTATTGTGAGTAAGCCTGAGAGCACTACACAGGGAGGCTGACTGGAGGTTGCTGAGCCAATGGCCAAGTCCTGAGATATAATACAACTTTGCCTTCAAATAACTCCTGACAACTGCCATATGACAAAACGGCAGGGAAGATATATAGCTCTAAATCATCCCAAATCCTTTCACGCACCCCCACCCATTTCACATCATTACCCCATAACAAAATCTCTAGTGGAAAGTTTAAAAATAAACAGCCCCAGAACATATGTTTTAAATGAACTAAATTGGTGAGATTAGCCAGTAAATTAATTTGCAGTAGGTAATTATTTAAGGAAATTAAAACACTGCTTAACCTAGTTCTGTATTTTACCATGTTTAAGCATTCTTTTAAACCAATTAATATTGATGTTTTAGAACACTTGAAGACAAACATGCTTGAAGAACAAAAAGCACCTGAATAATTTAAGTCTTGTTTTGCTGAGCAAAGTAAAATCTACTATAAATGTTGAGCTACTTAATTTTAGGGAAAGTTTTGACATTGAAACCATAGTCAGACTTGTATGACATTTACAATAATCAATGTATTTGGATTAAGTGCCTGGGTTCCTTGACATACACAGCATTTAAATTTTAGGCAGACTGCCTTCAAAATGATATTCACAGCATCTTTAATTCTTATTAATGGCCTAAGAGAATGCAAGCAAATCTCTATAAAATCAGGTAGATTTTTTTCATAAAAATATATTCTAGGATGATTTATTTGAATTCATGAACTGAAAGTTTTTTCGATTGACTAAGCGATAACACTTCCGAGTAAAACACACCCGAGCGCGCGCACACACACACAAGTGCTAGTACCCAATGAGTCCGCTCTGATTTCTAAATTTCGCAGGAAAAGAAACGGATTAAAAAATTGGGCTCCAAAAGAGAGTCGCCTTTGAGGGGAAAGAAAATATACAGAATCCTATGTATTTTTTTTTTCCCATCACACCAGTCTCTGCCTCACTCTTTGAAAAAGAGCTCTGTGGGGCCAGACTGAGGCTTGACTGGGGATCCATTTAAAGGATTTAGAAGGCAGGGTCATTGTATTAGTTTGCATCCAGGCCCGGCTTGCAGGTAATTCGCTGGGGCCCACGAGGTCACCGACTGCCAGTTAACCGGGAATGTCTTTTCCGATTGGTAACAATGGGGCCGGGGGGCTAATCTTCCAGCCGCCGCAACTCTGTGCGGGGGCCCTTTCTCCAGAGAAAGCCACGACTCCTCGGCCCGCGCATTAGTCCCTGCAGGGTTGGCACCGGACTTCGAGGGAAGCCACCCGTCGTGGCCTCACGTTCCCCCGACTTCAGCACCAAGTACTCGAAGTTCCAGCGTCCCAACGCCCAGGGACCCGCGGCTATTCGTCTTTGCCTACGACCGGTCGGTCAGCCAAATGCGTTCCCTTCCTTCGCGGGGGCGGCGGGGAAGGCAGCCACCCCCCCCCCCACACACACACACTGGCCGCCGCAGAGCCCCCGCAGACCCTCCCGCGCCGAAAGATTCCCTCAAATGGAACAAATCTGCCAGCTCGCCCGTCACAGCCCCGCCGCACTGCTGGGGCCTGCACTTACCGGCGGCCTCGCGAACTGCCTGCGACCGCGTCCCAGAGCTGCCCGAGGTGCCGGGGGACTGCACGGCCGAGCGCCCCGCCAAGCGGGCCCGGGGACGGCGGCGGCCGGAATCCCGGGGAGGCCAAGGTCCGAGGGAGTCCACGGGCGAATGCGCGGCGGCCGCGGCGAGCGAACCGTCAGTGGCGCTTATTTTCCGTTCCTCTCCAGTTCTCTGGCCAGCCCTCTCCCTCTCCCTCTCCCTCTCTCCCCCTCCCTCGCTCTCATCCCTCTCTCTTGCCTCCGCTCCGACTCCGTGTGGGGAGTGACGTGACGTCAGCAGAGATTCCACCAAACTCCTGTGCACAGTGGCGGGCGGGCCGGCGGCCGAGCCTGGCTGCGCGGAGCGCGATCCAGGAGCGAGCTCAACTCCCGGGGAGCGCGCGGGGAGCCGAAGAGCGAGGCAGGGGCGGGAGTTGGGGGCGGGGGAGGTGAGAGAGACAGAGCCCGAGACACGAGGAGGAGAGGGAGACCGGCTGGGCACTCAGACAGGGGAGGCGGCCCTGAGCTTCAGGCGCTCGGCCGCCCACCGTGCAGCGGTGGTTGAGTGGGGAGGCTGGGATGCAGGAGCAGGAAAAGGCACCCGCGCCAGACCGGGAGCGCGAATACAACAGACGGGGAGGGCCGGGTGGCCCGGAGGCCGAGAACAGACTCCTGGGGAGCAGACAGGACGGGTAGGGGAAGCGGGGACCGGGCAGAAGGCCCACGAGCTGGAACAAAGGAGTGCATGTATTTTTCTTGGGGGGGGAGCGATGTTTCGAGACGTGTTGGGGGTGTATTGAGGGTGTCCGCCTGTGAGCTTTCTGGCCTGCAGGACTGGGCAAAAGAGGTCACAGTAACTAGGGGTGCTGGAGGGGAGGAGACACGAGAGGTCTGGATGGACAGAGGGCGGCAGGGTCGATATTGTGTGTGTGTGGGGGGTGAGCGGCTTAGCCTAGAAAATCTGGAAAAGTGGGTAGAGTGGAAAAGAAAATGCAGGATAGTAGCCAGCGGCCCCGCCAGAGAAGGCCCGACCTTAGGCCCAGGGCGCTGGTCAGACCAGGCCCCTGGAGGTCAAGCGCGTGCAGCCCCCTGGGGTCTGCGCGCAGGTGGCCACAGCTAAGCCCCTGGGCGGTGGACAGCGAGGGGTCGCGCTGCTCAGGACCCAGGGCGCTCGGCAGTGTCTAGAATTTCCTCCGTTGTACCTTCCCTCAACGAGTTCACCCCGGGTCACGGCTATCTCATTTTTTAAAATGACGAGGTTAAGGTTCCCGGCAGAGCACGGCATAGAATTGCAGCGGTGGGTGGAAGGGTTGGCGGAGGAAGTGACCCCCACCAAGCACGCACGGATCTCTGTTGGAATGAGGGTGGGGGTCCTATTCCTCCGAAAAGAGTGCCCGACTTCTGAGAACCTACTTCTGACTCTACTTCTGCACGGGGGCGTGTTGTGTTTTGGTAGCAATTGGGATACTTGGGGGGGCGCTCTGCCTTAGGATGGAGGGGCATTCGGATCACGAGTTGGCCTAAGGGACCAAGTTGTCTGGTCTCCAGAATGGCCCTGAAGGTGGTTTTTTTTTAAAATTTAAAAGATTATTCTATTTAATTTTTTTTAAAGCAAAGTGTGACAAAGCAGCTTTGGCTCTGGGTTCTGTGTTCCGTCCCTGCCCCCAGTTGGAAAACCTGGGCCCTTTGGTTCTCAGAAGCCGGAGCAGCTCCCCGAAAAGCTGGGTTGCATTTCCTGAATTGGTACCCCGCAACTGCTGGCACTGATGCGGGGCGGCGCGCTGGCCCGGGCCTCCCCTAAGCCCTGCAAGCGCCCCCCATCCCGGCCGGGCTGCCTGCGTCCCCAGACTTCCCGCAACATGTGTTTTCTTGAATGACTCCGTGTTTTGAATTCATTTGCGTTAGCAGTAAAAACAGGCAAACAAACTTGCTCAATTTGTTTTGAGTGCTAAATCCCTTCACTTTGAAATAGCTAACAGTCGACAGATGGACTCGTTTTCTGTAAAGGGTTTAGCCTCCCCAGCCACGAGGAGAACCTGACGAGAGCCACATTTAAAACAATAATAAAAATAATAAATAAAAGGCATTTCCAACCTCCCCTAACATCCGTGAAAACGCCAAACTTTCTCTGCGTGTCCAATGGAAACCCAAGACAGTTTTATTTAAGGGGAGCGAAATGAGGGGGAAATGTCCACGTGCAGTTTTTGTTTATTACTTTTCTTCCATCTCAGAGAATTTAAATTTCTGGCTTCAGAGAGTTTGCTGAGGCAAGAAAACCAAGTTCCTTCAAGGAGCCCCCACAAGTGACATGGTGTGTGTAAGGGGGGCAAAACAAAAAACACCAGCATCTCAGCAAATGGGAACCCAGAGAGGAACTGTCGTCGGGTCGCCAAGGGGGTGTGCTGCGTCGCCACCCTCCTGAGTCACGGTCCCCTACCCCCTGCACTCTCCCCTCCTCCCTTTCATTTTATAAGAGATTAAGAGCTGCTCACAGCAGCCCGGCTCGCCTTCATCTGCCGGCGAGGATGGAGGGCTCACGGCAAGCACATGGAACCGGGCAGATTCCCGGCACGCCAGAGGGCCAGGAGAGAGAAAGGGGGCCCAGTGTGTGCTAGAACCCCGCCCCCCAGTGCGGGGCAGCGCCCCACTACCAGGACGATGCCCAGGTTGGAAAACCAGGGCTGAGCAGTGAGGGAGCTGGTGTATGTGTGTGTGTGTGTGTGGGGTGGGGAAGCACACGTTCCCCTCGCCCCCTCCCCTTTCTGTCTGGAGTCTCGCCCGCCCGGCGCTGGTGAACCCCCGTCCCTGGGCCCCAGCACCGCAGACGCGGCGGGGCAGCTTTGGGGTCCGCGCCTGCCGCCCTGCGCCAGCACCCGTGCAGCTGAAGTGAGCAGCTGGTGGGAAATGCAAATGGTTTCTGGAGAAAGGGAAGATACAGAATGATTCTCATTCCCTCCTCGAGTGTGTGGAAGGAGCTGGACATACGTTTCACGCTCCTAATCCTTCTTTTACATTTTTAGTCATACTCCTATTAAACAACTAATTAATGCCCAGGGCCACCGGGAATACATTAGACTTGCAGCGGGGGTTGGGGGGTGGTCTGGGGTACGGGGGAGGCAGGGTGCTGGGGAGGGCGGCTGCAGACACACCGTCCAGCTGGTTGAAGGAAGACGTGGATTTCAGTTTTTTTGTTTTATTGTGTGTGTGTGTATGTGCGTGCGCGCGCGTGTTTCCTGCCGCCCCTTCCCTCCTCAGAGCAGAGCTGGAAAGAGTGGGCCGTGGCCAGTGCACATAGATTCCGGTGACTTCAAATCAGAAGGGGGTGGAGGGAGCGTCCCAGCCCAGCAAGCCATTCCCCGGCTCTGCAGATGTAAACAAGATCGTAGCATCAAAGGTAGCGAGCAGTTCCTTAAGGGCCAGATTGCAGGGCCCGGAGTCTGGGGGCTGCTGAGACGGTGACCTTAGGTATCTGTGAGTTTCAAGGATGTTACACTTCGATGTAAACAACTCCACAGCCAATCTTTGGGAATCCCTGTGTGGAACTCGCGGTGCTAGAATATCTTCAAATTTCAACCCACCCTTTCCCGGAAATATACATGCTTTTGACTTTTCCAGAAATTTGAATTCGGTCTGAAGAAAATAATCAGCTGGGTGAGAGGTTTCTTCTGCTCCTCCACCCCGTTCCCTGATTTAATAGGTGTGGGACACATGATATAAAACAGAGCCCTCCCCCTCAAAAAAGAAGTATAGGAAGAGTGGTACAGAATGAATTAGGCTAGAGAATTTTAAGTGAAGAAGCTATAGGACTAGGCTAGTTCCCCCCCAAGATTTCGAAACAAGTGATAGAGCTGTCCGAATAACAATCAAATCAAGTTCAGGCAGGGACTGAACCCCCTCCTCACCACCCGACCTTCTTTTTACGTGAGATTTAAAATGGGAACAGATCGAAGACAAATGTGGGGTGACCTCTTCCAACTCACTTTCACCCGCGGGTCCAATCGGGGTTTGGGGAAAGGGACAGTATTATTTCAGAGCTGTTACCATTTACTTTCTTCTCTCTGGATTATGATCTCACCCCTGGCAAGCAATTTCCCCCAGCTCCTTATCTGACAACAAGCGAGTATGTAAATACCAATGGCTGGAGATGTTTAACAGCCGCAAACATTATTGATTTGTCCGCCATTCTAAATTTTCTCCCCGTCCAGATCTGGTTTCCGAATTGCCCGTTTTGGCGGTTTGATCCGTACCTCCCAAGCCACAATCCAGTTTGTTGTTGTTGTTGTTATTATTATTATTATTATTATTATTATTATTATATTATGGGAGAAGCATTTAAGACGAACCAATTGATTTGCATATAAATTAAAATGACAACGCCTTGCCGATTCCGGGAGTTTTATAATCATTTCGAAATTAGTACTTAGCCACTTGAGCTAAAATAATATATAAATGTCTGTATTGACTCACTAATGAATTACCTAATTAAAACGTCCGGGGGACTGTTGGGGCTCCGGAAAGATGGTTAAATCAAAACGTTTCAGGGGCGAGGGGAAGACTGAAAACCGCACGGATCCACTTCTGGAACTCAGAACCGAGTTTGCGGCGACCCCCCAGCTTTAATGTGGGCGCCCCGGTGCTCCGCTGCGCCCCGAGGTTTGGGGGTGCTTGTTGGCCAAGAAATAGGGAATGGAAGGAGCGCTCGAACGGCCGCGGGGGCGCAGACCCTTCGCTTTGGCGGCGATTTTCAGCGGGAGCCCACTGGCGCTGGGGGTCGGGGGAGGCCACGGGGCCGGTGGGGGCGCGTGTGACCCCGCGGGCGGCCGGGCCCAGTGGTGGCCGCGCGGGGCCGCGCTCTCGCTCCCGCAGCGGCCCTGGGAGCGGACTCTCAGCTAAGCTGCCCACTGGACACTTGCCTCCGTCCCGAGAATAAGCATGAAAGGTAGCTCCTCTTAAGAGAGGCGGTGCAAAAGGCACGCCGGGAGTTCAGAAAAAGGCCGGCGGCGAGAAATCTGTAGCCTGGGGGCTGGCCAACATCCCCTTTCATTTCAAGCACTTATTGATTTGCTGTTGTCGTCTTTGGCGACGCAGAAGGACACTTGAAAGAATTTCTGATGGGGCTCTGATCTGAGAAAGGCGGTGACCTGCCGGGGCTCTCCCAAATTCTTAATTACCACATCAGCCGCTTCCCCGCCCCCGCACCCCCACCTCAGGGGCCACTGAGTTTGCTTGGTCTGAACTTTTCAGCATCCAGAAACTTCATTATCTCCAGGGCTTCCGCGTGGTAGCGGGTTTCTATTGGAATCTCAACATCTCCCCATTCTCCACACCCCAGCCCCACACCCTTCTCCCTGAAAGGTCTGTCCATCGATCGCTCTGACCTTTGGCACATCTGGGGCCTTCGGAAATCTCGAAAACCGTCGCAGATTTGAGGCCGGCGGGCTCCTACCTCCCTGCTGGCCGTGTGCTTTCTTGGATGGGGTGTGGAGGAAGACCGATCTTCCCCAGCCGGCCGCAAACCCAGGGGTTCCAACAGATGTTCAGTTTTGTTTTGTTTTTCCGGATCTTCCCTGGAAATCTGACATGCCTGCCTGATTTTCTCTGGGCTACCCACTGTCTCTGAGGCGATCCTTTTCTGAGAACAGTTGGAGCACGTGTGCCAAGGTGCCACCCCATCTCAGCTGCCGATGAGATCTCATCTCCTTTCACCTTATTTCAAGTTGGCAATAAGGTGGGAGGAATACAGTCCGAGGGGGTCTCCTCCGTGTCAGGAAGGAGAAGCTCCTAGTTTACACCCCGGGTGTCACCCAGAGGGGAGAAGCAGGTCTGCAGAACTGCTGGCTTTTGGGAGACCCAGCCAGAAGAACTAACTACTCTGAGGATTGTTGTAGTCAATGTAAATTGTTTCAGGGTTTTGCTTATATGCAGAATGAGAAAGGAAATAAATACACCTCAGCATGGTCATTGGTATTAGAAAAGAGAAGTTCCCAGGGTCCTCAGACGGACCCCCAGTGTACAGCTTTCCCTGGTTTACTTTCATTTATCAGAGTGGAAATGAGAGGGGCACCCACTGCTTTAACTGTTGTGTCCCGCCCGCTGAGCTGCCATTCACAGTGGCCGTACAGAATTTCTTTTCACTTGGGATGGCAGTTTGAGAAATAGAGTCCGGATCCGTGGCACCCTTTGGTTAGTCTTTTCTATAAGCCCAAGAACACAAGCTTGGGTCTGGACCCAAGTCTGGAGGCCTTGGGGATGTCTCTAGGCCACGCAGATTATGTTTCTGGGTTCTGCCCTGGCCTGGCAGCGTTGTTGCTGTCCTGTTCCGTTAGCACTACACTGTCTTTAAAATAGCCCCTGACAGCTTCATCTTGCTTTTCAGAGCACAAAAATCTGTAATGATCAAAGCTCCCAGTTGTCACTTCCTTCGAGCTTCCACCTTTGTGGAAAGTGGGATCACTTGTTTTATGGGATTGCTTTCCAGCAGCATTGCCACCAGTCACCACAAATGACAGGCTCTGAAAGCTCAAGCTTCTCCTTGGATAGCTATTGGTAGGGGGGTAGCTTCTGACTTAGTGGATGCCAGGCTACATATACCCTGATGAATGTCCTTGGACTTTCCAGCAGGAGTTGGCAGTGCCTGGTCAGAGTTTTCAGTGCCGCAGTCTCTGGCTGATACCCTGCTCAGCACTCATTTCCTGGAGGAATGCAAAAAAAAGAGGGCACATGAGTTTCTGCAATAAACTGTAATTCAGGAAGCCACTGAGGCACAGGAGAGCTTGCCCAGCCCGAGTTTCTCTTTAATTGGGGCACCGATTTCCCCACAGAGGGGAGCTCAGAGCCCTAGGTGTGTTTAGTTGCTTCAGACCTTCTGCCTCCTGCCCTGTGGTTTCAGAGAAGGTCTGGGGCTTAGGGAAGGCTGTGGTTGCTCTCATTCTATCACATGCACGTCCCATGCATGTAGGCAAGGCGGCTGCTAAGAAGCTGCAGCACAGAGAGCAGAGGGGCAAGGGAAGAGAGTCAGTGTTGTCTCCCAGAAGGAGACACCCCTTCGTGACACCGCCTGTATTAAAAAAAAATTCAGTGCTTCTGGTTCCCCCACCTTTCTGCTCGAAACTTCTCAGGAGACCACAAGAGACAGTCTCTAGCTAATGAGGTGCAGTGATGTTGGGGTTTAAGGAATGAGAGCATTTGAGCTGAGAACAAAGGGGTCGGGAAGCCTGATGCACACAGAATGGACCTGGTGGTTTGAATGAGTCATGGTGCTGATAACTAATATTTATGGGGTGCTCATTTGCTCGGCCTTTGTGCTAAATCCTTTAGCGTTGCTCATCACAGGGCTCCTTCATGCCAGCACGGAAAGGTGGGGCCCGGTCATTCCTCCAGCATCTCATCTCTGCAGGTGGAGGGAGGAGAGAGTGATGTCAGGACACCCAGGTGCTCAGTGTCGGGTGGGGTTTTTGAGTCTCATTTCGTCGAATTCCAGCCCCCTGCACGTAACTCGTTGCAGAGACATGCACGTGTGGGAAGAGCACCACAGAACATCCATATGGAAAATTTTAAAAAACTAAACAAAACACAGGGACAAGAAAAGCAAGGAAATTACCTGGGGGAATGACAAAAGTCAGAAATGTTTTTTAAATGTTTGAGAGGAAGAGAGGAGAAAGGATAGAATTAAAGGGAGCAGGAAAAGCGGCATCTTCATTTCTCTGGGCAGCTCACACCAGGGGAAGAAAAAGGACCTTAAGGGATGTTTCTAAGCAATTGGAAATAAGTAAACCCTTTCTGAAGACTCCACTGGAGGAGAATCTGAGGTCTTGGTGGAGGTTTGAGTAGTTTTCTCCCCAAACTAAAGTAATATCCTAATAAGGGCTGAGTAATAAGAGAGTCCGTGTTGCAGGAACATGTAGGTTGAGTGGGGAGTGAAATCTAGAAAAACCTGTTAGGAATCTGGTTATTTATTGTACTTTGCCCTGCCATGCTCACGGGGAAATGAGACTTCGCCTATCCTTGCCTGCTACTATCTGTTTTGGATCGCTGCATCTCAATTATTCTAGTACAGTTCTTTTGGGATTTTTGTTCCTTTTTTTTTTGTGGGGACCAGATCTGGTGTCAGTGCACACAGAACCATGTGGTACCAGGGATGGAACTGGGGTCAGCTGTGTGCAAGCTCCTTCATCCCTGTATTATTTTCTCAGGCCTGTCATTATGGGATTTTGAGTGAGGACTCTTTCTAAAAGAGCTGAAGAGGAAAGGGTGAAAGGCACCAGAGACAGTGGAGGGGAAGGGAGTGGATGTGCTCAAGCAGTCTGAGGGCTGGTGACAGCAGTGCCAGCCAGGAGGGAACACCGCAGTCCGTCTCATCACATCTGCCTGGCTACTCTTCAAAGTTAAATTCCCAGTTAAATTGGTCCTGTTGCCCAAGAGGATCCAAAGAATTGGCTCCTTTTATGTCTCATGGGTCCTCTTTCCAGAAGCACAGAGGAATACAGGTGTATGCATAGCTCTCTAGTTTTACAGAGCAGACATGGACCCATTAATCCAGTTTCCTGTTTTCTGGCCCTCCGATTCCCTCCTTCCTTTGTGCTGTGTGAATCAAATAATCTGAGAACTGGGATCTTACAAAGAATGGCAGGTGAGCTTGTTTCCTGGAAAAATTCAGCCTGAACTTCTGTAGGAACCCCAGATAATCTCTTCCCAAGCTTCACTGTTGCTTATTTTGGGGGTAACACCCAGTGGAGCTTGGGACTACTTCTGGCTCTGTGCTCAGGGGACCTTGTGGTGCTGGGGATCGAACCTGGGCCTCCTTCTTACAAAGCATGCATGCTAACCCTTTTAGCCTTTTCTCCAGCCTCCAAAATTATTTTAGAAAGATTAGTTTGAGGGCACAGAGAATCTTATTTTCCACCTTTATCCCAAAAATCTCATGGTGCTTTTTCTAATGGGAAGATGATTTTTTTTCTTTCAAATGGAAAAGCAGGACTATAAGATGCTTGCCTTGAATGCAGTGGGCCTGGGTTTGATCCCCGGTACTGAAGATGATCCCCAGAGCCCGCCAGAAGATAACTCTGAGCACAGAGCCAGGAGTAACCCTGAGCATCACTAGGTATGGCCCAACCCTCACTCCATGCCTCTTACTCCCCCAAAAGAATGAAAAGATGTCTCCTTCTCATAGCTTAGGTTAAATACCCTTACAGCAAACCTGATACCCATCTTTATAATGTGGTCCTCAGATGTCTTGGTAATGTTTTCTGATGCTTCCAAATTTCACATATAAGTCTGTTTATTGCCTGAATTCCTATCAGTAAAGGACATGATAGCCTGTGAAATAGTTCCAATGAATGAATGGAGGGATTTCCCTCCAACTTTCTCCACATCTTTGACACCCCACAAAAAACTGCATGAAGGGGCTCAGGGATGTGGTTTGGCAGTAGAGTATGTGCTTTGCATATGAGACCCCTGGGTTGGAACCTTAAGACTGCAAAAAAACAAAACACTGTTGAAATGTTCACCACACTTAGCAGATGGAAATGTTGACCCTAGAGAAGTTTTCAGAGATGCTTGACATATGCAGCAGGGCACTGAAGGAATCAAATAAAGGGACCAGAGCCATAGCACAGTGGGTAGGGCGTTTGCCTTGCACGCCACCGGCCAGGGTTCAAACCCCGGCATCCCCATATGTTCCCCCAGGCACCACCAGGAGTGCATAGCTGGAGTAATCCCTGAGCATTGCTGGGTAGGACCCAAAAACACACACACACATACACACACACACAAAAAGGAAGAAACCCAGGTCATTCTTTGTGTAGTCAGGGAAGAAAGATGGAGCCTTGCCGTGCGTATGGGCGGCCTGGGTTGGATCCCTGACTCCAAGTGGTTGCTGGAGCCCTGCCAGGCATGGTCCTGAACATTGTGCCAAAGCCAGTGGACCACCCAAACTCCCCACTCCCAGTAGTCACTGATGGGTGTGGCCCAGACATTGCTCATCACTGAAAGAATATTCTTGGTCCAAGCCTCACCAGCCGATAAGTCACTTCTTGGGCACTGTTTCTTATCCTGCCGTCTGTGCATGTGTGTGATTGTAACTCTATCTGTCCTTCTGTGTGTCTGCCTCCCGGGGCCTTTATCTTTTAATCCATGAATTGATCTCCTTGCTAGTTTTGTAATGTACCATAAGTTAACCCATGTTGATAAAATTTCACTCTCACCCTGAGTGCCACTTGAGATGGTTGTCATATTTCTCCAATGTCACTTGCAACTAACAGGCCTGTGACTGTTTAAGCACTGAGGCTTTGCTCCTTGCAGAGTGCCCTGGCCTCACCCCTTGGGCCAGCTTTGGGGGCGATACCTCAGTCTCTGGGGAGCAGGCCAGTCCCTTTGTTCCTGTCTCCATGGAGGTCCGACACAGCCTTGTGCATTGAATGCATGATTTCTGGAAGGTGCTCCGTTGGCTTCCAAGTCTGCTGTGAAGAAATGGAGGTAACCTGTTTCCTGAAAAATCCTGAAATTTCCTGTCTGAACAGGGCGGTGGAATCTGGGGCAAGTCTGCTTCTCCTCATATTGTCAGCTGAGTGTAAATGTTCTTCAGGGACACGCATTCTGTATGGCTTGTTTTGGGGTGAGTTTTGGGGCCACACTCAGCAGTGCTCAGGGTTGGTTACTCCTGGTTTATGGTATCTCCTGATGCTGCTTGGGGGCCACGTGCACAGAACCAGGGTGGGCTGCACACAAGACCAGCACCTTGACCCCTGCACTACTGCTTTGACCCTAAGAGTTTTCTGCAATTTATTTAGAATCAAAAGTAAATGAAGCCTTATTAGTTTCCTCCCCTATCCCTTTCCGATACTGGCTCTCCCTCCACCCCTTTCTCTGGGTGGGTTCCCTGGACCAGGCTGGGGTACGAACTGGGGTGCGAACAAGCGGCATCCTTCGTATGGTTGTTCCTGCTGTTTGCACCCTGCATAACTCAGCCTTCTTCCCCGAAGTGTCAGTGACCCCCTACATAAAAAACCCAAGCAGGACCTACAAAGTGAAAACCTGGTTCTCAGTTTGAACATTTTTACTTCGGGCTTTTTTTCTATGTCAGAAAAGGACACAAATCAGGCTGCCCCCTTTTGTCTGTATCCCCCCACCCTCTCCAAATCCACAAGAATGTGTTGAATGGGGTGGGGGAGAAATAATCAAGAAAGGAAAAGGAACAATTCAACTCAAAATGAAGAGAAAAAATAAAGCGGGGCCCAGAGCCTAGGATTGTGGTCGAATGAGCTGATTCTGTTAATGTGGCAGATTCATTTTGTGGTGATTTGTTAAGCTGAGTTGTGGATGATGGAAAGCGTATTCCTAGATTTTTACTGGGCATAAACTGAGTTAAAAAAAGAGAGACTAACCAAATCTTTTAATTATATGCAAATGATCACAGCAAAAGGAAAGGAAAGAGAGATGGTTAAACTGATGTGGTAGGGTCCAGGCTTGGGGGAAAGATGAGAGAGTAATAGAGTAGAAAGAATGGACTAAATTCTAAATTAGCCTAAATTGACTAAATTTAGTCAAATTGACTACATTTGACTCCTAAAATTGAGTCTGGGAGACTGTTTTTGGAGCCTTTTGTTTCCTAGATGGAATTTAAATAGTACGACATTTTTTTAATGGAAAATTTAGTTCTAGTCACACATGCAGTTAACATCTCACCTCTTCAACCATCTCTTTATAATATCTTGTTTCATAAGAAATACTTCTATTTAAGTATTGCATTTTATTAAATGGAAAAACCCAATTTTATTACAAATGAAAATTTACTTTCATCAAAAACATAAGTCAGGCATGGGCTGGGGGTACACATGACAGAGCTCAGGGCTTACTCCCTGCTCTGTGCTCAGGGATCACTCTTGGAAGTGCTCAGGGAACCAGGTGCAGCACTGGGGATTAAACCCTGGTCATTTGTATAAGTCAAACTCCTTAAAGCTTGTATTATCTTTCTGTCCCTTAAACCCTTTATTATTATTGTTATTTTTATTTTATTATACCACCGTGAGGTATACAATTGAAAGATGTCCACACTTGGATCTCAGTCATGCAGTGTTCCAGCATCCGTCTCTCTACCAGTGTCCCCTTCCCAACACCAATGTCCTACCACCAATGTGCCCCTACGACCACCATAGGCCAAGGCTCATACCCCATTCCCCATTCTACATCAGCCCCCTAGTTTGTTACAACTACAATGATCATCAGTGTATATATGGACAAGGTCCTTTAAACTCTTTTTTTAAGGGCCAGAAAGATAATACAAGCCTTCTGGAGGTGGAGCTGGGCCTCCCACATGCTAAACCCTGCCTTCCTGTCTTTGAACACATTTTTTGCTTTTTTTTTTTTTTTGAGTCGCACCCGGCGATGCTCAGTGGTTACTCCTGGCTCTGCACTCAGGAATTACTCCTGGCGGTGCTCAGGGGACCATATGGGATGCCGGGATCGAACCCGGGCCGGCATGGGCCGGCGGCAAGGCAAATGCCCTACCCGCTGGGCTATCGCTCCGGCCCCTGAATACATCTTTTGGAAGGTTGAAGAGACCAGGGAAGAACTTTTTTTTTTTTTTTTTTTTTTTTTTTACCCCAACTCATGCCTGGTGGCTTTGCAGAATAACAGCTCCTGGGGGCTGCGGGCTCCCAGAGTTTGAAGGAAGATGAGAACAGGCGTGTGGGCCAGGATCAGAGCCAACGACATGATTCACTAGCAAATCAGCTCGCTCTATTCTCCCATAGGTAAGGAGAGGAATCAGACACACTCAGAAAGCCACGCACTATAGAAGCGCCATGTTTGGTGGCTGCATGCCTAGTGGGGAATGAGGATTCTGCCCAGCAGAAGGGTAGTAGCAAGTGGAGCTCTCAAAGTTTCCTCTACTCCCTTGCACAGGAGTCCTGGCTGTACCCAAAAGCCCACCTCATTCTCTACTTATTAGCAGGGATTATTAGCCAGCCTGCCTATGGCCTATAGTTGGAGGAAGGCAGAGATAATGAATGGTTTGTGGGGCCGAAGAGTAGAGAGAAAACATCTTCGCACAATTTTAAAGCAAATTGAATTAACATTAGAGTAGGCAGATTCCTAATTTAGAGAACATTGGTTGGTTTTGTGTATGTGTGTACCTATATTGTTTTAGGACCAAACCCAGCAGTGGTCAGGGCTTACTCCTGGTTCTGTGCTCAGGGATCACTCCTGGTGGGCAAAGGAGACCACTTAGGGTGCTGAGAATTGAGCCAAGCTGGGCTGAGTACTTTCCAGACCTTATTTATATGTTTTTGTTTTCCTATCCCACTCCTTCAGTTTGTCAGTGTTGCTGATGCGGTGAGGCCCAGGGCTTGCCCACATGCCTTGCCGTGGCACACACAGCCATAGTGCTGGCACATGTGCCCACCTGAGATTTCTGGTGTTTAGACATCTTCGGGATGTGGTGCAGTTGGAAATCATTCGTGGTTCTGGGGCATGTAGCTAGCCAGGTTGCCATGATCATGTTGGCGCATGTGAGACACTGGGGGTTTGAACCTGTGACCGTATGCTGTGAGTCAAATTCTCTAAGCCCCAGTTTCTTTTTTTAAATTTTTTTTTTTTTTTGCTTTTTGGGCCACACCTGGCAATGCTCAGGGGTTACTCCTGGCTCTGCACTCAGGAATTACTCCTGGCGGTGCTCAGGGGACCATATGGGATGCCGGGATCGAACCTCGGCTGGCACAGGCCAGCCGAGTGCAAGGCAAACGCCCTACCTGCTGAACTATTGCTCCGGCCCCTTTTTAAAAAATTTTTTTTAAAAAATTTTTTTTATTTTTTTTGCAATTACAAAGATATACAATTAAAAAAGTTCATATTTGGGTTTTGGTCTACAGTGTTCCAGCACCCGTCCCTCCACCAGTGCCCATCTCCCACCACCAACTACCCAGTTTCCCCCCCCCTCCCCCCAGCCCGCCTCCATGGCAGGTTCTTTATTTCTTCCCCTTTCTCTCTTTTCTCTTTTCCTTCCCTTCCAGACTATGGATTACAGAACATATATTAAAGGGTTGTCATGTGTATATTTTTGCCTCTATTTAATGCTCAGTTCTAGGTTGGCATTAGTACCCTCAACAATTGTTAGCACACTGTTCCATTTTCTGTCTTACCTAGCCTCTGACTCCCACACGTTTGTGATAATTTCCACCTTTGACAAGATCTCCTGATACATGTTTCACTTGACCTTGGATATTGGTATCATAATATGTACATATGTATTTACGTCATGCAAATAAATGCAGTCATTCTGTATCTGTCTCTCTCCTTCTGGCTAATTTCACTCAACATGATCCTTTCCATGTCCATCCATTTATAGGCAAATTTTATAACTTCATTTTTCCTAACAGCTGCATAGTATTCCATTGTGTAGATGTACCAAAGCTTCTTTTATTCTTGGGCACTCTGGTTGTTTCCAGATTCTGGCTATTGTGAATAATGCTGCTATGAACATAAAAGTAGGGATGGTGTTTCTGCTTAAGCCCCAGTTTCAATCCAAGCCCCCTACACACCTTTATTATATTTTATTATTTTTTTATTTTTGCTTTTTGGATCACACCCTGAGATGCTCGGGGGTTACTCCTGGCTTTGCACTCAGGAATTACTCTTGGCTGTACTCTAGGGGACCATATAGAATGCCAGGGATCAAACCCAGATTGGCTACATACAAGGCAAACACCCTACCTGCTGGACTATCACCCATTTGCTCAGTTTTAGAGTGGGGGGGTGGGTGCTGGGTCATTAATTCTGACTTCCTGCTCCATGTTATTAGCAAAGATCTGAGAACTCTGAAATGAACGGAGGCCCAAATCTTCAAACCCAGTGATAACCAAGGAGCCGTGATAGAACCACTACTGATGCTTGTTGGGGCTCAGTGTTATGCTTGATTGAAAACAATTCCCTGATCGGGAGGTCTTAGACTGTGGTTGCTATTATCATTTTGAATGAAGGATTACACAGTTTGAGAGAGGAGCGATGGACAGGTATGCATTTCAGTCTGAGGCGTAAGGCTTTGATGCTTTCTAGTTAACACCTAATGAATGTCCTGCCACACTCCGAGGTGCGAATTTGAAAGCAATGAGCCCTTTCAGCATATGAACAACTTTCAAACATTCAGCTGCAGTGCTCTTAACCCTGGTCTTTCTGTGGTCCACCATCTTCCCGGGACGGACTGGTTTTCTAATCGGAAGTTTGTGCCTTTTCAGCCACTTCACTCACTTTGCCCACCCACAACCTCTTGCAACCGCCAATCTGTTCTCCGTCCTCTGATGTTATGAGTTTGGTTTTGGGGTTTGTTTTTTAGATTCCACATGTAAGTGAGATCATACGGCAAACGTCTCCCTCTGTCTGACTTCCTCCACTCAGCGTAACACCCTCGAGTTTCTGTCCAGGTTGTCGCAGACGGCAGGGTTTCCTTCATTTTAGCAAACCCCGAGCAGTGAGCAGTCCGTGATTCTCCACCCTGTCTCCACCAAAGGTGTCATCTCTTGTGATGGGCTCGCAGGTTTTCTCGTCTTGGCCATGGCGTTCACTGCTGCAGTGAATTGCTGTGCTTACATCTTTTCAGCTGGCTTTTTGCTTTCTTTGGCTCCATCCCCAGAAGTGAATTTGCTGGATCATATGGGAGTCCTAATTTTTTTATTTTGGGGGAGCCTCCATGCTGGTTTCCATACTGACTGTGCTGATTTATGTTCCACCAGCCATACACAGAGGGAACAAAGATTCCTTTTAGAGGCTTTTAGTCTTAGCATGTGTGTGTGTGTGTGTGTGTGTGTGTGTGTGTGTGTGTAATTTGAATTCATACCTAAAAATACAAATAAGCACATATTTAAGGAAATGCAATCAGATCTCTCCATCTTTTCTGAGGTAAAGTGATGAAATTTTATGATAGTGTTTTGTTTCATTTAATTTTTAGCCCTTTTTAATTAAAAAAAGTTTGAGTTGCATAATTAAGAATATTTTTGCTGTCTATTCTCTGTATCAACTCTAGAGACAAATGGATACGTGTTTAAATATTCCCAAAGGAGGTCCGTGTAAAGCGTTATGATCTAAAAAATAGGCCACCCTGTGTAAGTGTGTATGCAAATGTTTATGCACATGTACACATCCATAAGAGATCAACATTTCCTGTAAATCCTATCTGCTTATAATTTTGACAACAGAAACAAATAAAGATAGGATAAATAATAATCAAACTGGGAAAGCCCTCCAACCCTTTCATATATAAGTCATATATAAATCCTTTAAACATTTCCAGTTTATCAAAGATGGCTCACTCTCCAGTGAGCTAGTTTAGTCCTTGTTTAGAACTGAATGCGGAATTTAGCTGTGCTCTTCTTTCACCAAAGGCCAGTGCTTACCATGGACAACTGGCACTTTCTGTTTTTAGGAAGCTTCCTTGAAGTGTTGATGGGTTGCAAACGAATAAGCAATCCAGTTCAGACACCCTCTGCCTCTCTGATCCCTAATCTCTTCGTTCATGCTAGTGATTTACTTATAATAGTAATAGCTGGTTAGAATATATTTAATAAAGGATTGAATCTTAATTTAAATAAGAGTGAGGTCCCTGTGGTAAGTTTCTTAGGATGGGTTATGAGGGAGCTTTTTTTTTTCCTCTGCAAGAACACCTTGGCACAGTTATACATAATTAAAAAAAAATATGGCTTTATCTGAAGCTAACTCTGCTTTGGAATAATGTTCATGAGAGTTAATGAAAACCTTCTTGCCTCAGACCAATTAAAAAAAATAAAAAAAGTAGGTACCAAAGTCCTGTTGGTATAAAATGCTACTTTGAAATCTTTTTTAGATCATGTGTCTGTTCCAATCACTTTTTGGTCCTGGGAAGGTAAAACAATCCTTTTTACTTATTCTATCACGCTTATGTCAAAAGGGCTAATGTATGACTCTATTGGAAATAAAACAAATGTAACTTTATAAAAATTTGATTTCTCCTTAGAATTTTAATATTTTATTTATTTTATTTATTTATTTTATATGCTTTTTGGGTCACACCCAGCGCGCTCAGGGGTACTCCTGGCTAGCACTCAGAATACTCCTGGCGGTGCTCGGGACCATAGGGATGCTGGGGATCGAACCCGGCCGGCCAGGCCAGCCGGGCAAGGCAACGCCCTACCGCTGGGCACGCTCCAGCCCGGAATTTTAATATTTTATACAAATATTAACCTGTATTATAAAAGTAGCAATACCAATACAAATGTTAGTACCAAGGTCCAAATTCATAGTGAATCCATGTTTTAAAAAATCCTTAAAAGAATCTCATTTTTTTGTAGACTGTCATTAGGAAACACTCAAATCTAGGGTCTTTTAACACTTGAAATTTATTTATCAAGTATTTCTAATTCTGTCATGAACATGTGTAGGTCTAGTCTGAGAATCTGGTGCAGATTTTAGCTGGGCACTTCTCTCAGTATAGGATAATGTCTCACAAGGAGAAATGATGCTTTCTGTCTTGATACAGCATTCTTGGAGATCCACTAATTGACGAACCAATTTGGCTGTAGTTTGTCAAGCAGATTATCAAAGGAAAACAAAAGCTTGAGGTGGAGGAGTGGAAAGTCCGATGAGTGATAGCCCCAGCTAAAGGATATTTGAAGATCAGAGTACGTTTACTTCCTGGCAAGTTTGCATGGAGAAACCAGGCCCATTTCTCCAGCTTGCATTTGCCACCTACGTGGCTACGCCACCCCAGCTTAATTTTTGCAATAGGGAATAAATACACACAGATAAGCATATACAGACAAGCCACTGTGGGGTCATGGATGTGACTCAAAGGCAGAGCACATGCCTCCCATGCGTCCTGAGTCTGATCCCCAGCACCAAAACCACCACCAATGCAAAAGCAAACAAATCCAATCCACCTGTAGTGAGAACCTTCTTGAGTCAGGTTTTCTAATCAATTGTCTTTTTAAATATAGTTTCTAAAATAGGTTTTTTTTTTTTTTTTTTTTTTTTCTTTTTTGGGTCACACCCGGCACGCTCAGGGGTTACTCCTGGCTCTGCACTCAGGGATTACTCGTGGCGGTGCTCAGGGAACCATATGGGATGCGGGGATCGAACCCAGGCTGGCCACGTGCAAGGCAAGCGCTCTACCCGCTGGGCTATCGCTCTGGCCCCAGTTTCTCAAATAGTTTTAAGGGGCCGGAGCGATAGCCCAGTGGGTAGGGCGTTTGCCTTGCATTCGGCCGGCCTGTGCCGCCAGGTTTGATCCCCGGCATCCCATATGGTCCCCCGAGCACTGCCAGGAATAATTCCTGAGTGCAGAGCCAGGAGAAACCCCTAAGCAATGCCGGGTGTGACCCAAAAAAACAAAAAAAAAATTGTTTTATTACTAACATGATGGCACAATTAAAATGATTCAAGTAAACATACCTACATCTCTATGCTCTATTAGTTCAAGATTTTAAGTTCTCTTTTTTTGTGTGTGTGTGTGGGGGTTGAGAGGAAATCACCTGGTGATGCTCAGGGCTTACTTCTGATTCTGTATTCATGGGTCACTGCTGGTAGGGCTGGGGGACCACATGGAACACTTAGATTGAACCTGGTTGGCTGGTAGGGAAAAAAAAAAAAAGCTTTACCCACTTGTTCTATCTCTCTGGTCCAAAGATTTTAAATTCTTACTGAACGAGGTATTCAATTCCATCAGTAATCCAGAGACATAGGCACAAAGGCAAATATTTCCACTATAAAGGCGAAAAACGGTATTGACTACATTTTAAAATGATCTTTTCAAAGGGCCAGTGAGATAGTACAGTGGGTTGAGCTCTTGCCTTGTATGTACCCAACCTGGACCAGGTTTAATCTATGGCACCCCACAAGTTTCCTCAAGCCGGGTCAGAAGTCATCTCTGAGCACAGAGCTAGGAGTCAGCCCTGAGCACCACGGAGTGTGGCCCCCAAACTAAAACTAAAATAAAATAAAATAAAGGCCCCTTCCTTGTCTTGGCAAACAGAAGGCCTTTGGCTATGTTTGCTGAGCAGGCCATGATAACGTTACTCTGGTCTGTTTTCTAACTGTGCGTGTGCTGGGCAGGAAAATATGTGTGGAATCTTCTGGAGAATCTAAAGATACTGAGATTGAAAGAGTCTGTCCCTGAGAATGCACAACCACAACCTTGCTGGTAGATAAGGAAACAGAGGCCCGGGAGAATGAGCCTGCCTTCAGGGTCACGCTGTACTGTGGCCCCTGTTGGATCAGGCCAAGCGTCTCACTCTGACAGAGGGAATGGGGTCTCCATCACCGACTTCTGTTTGTGCATTTGTCAGAGTCAGGGGAGAGCAGGGGTCCTGGAACACGGTGTGGACCTCCATATGTTCACCCAGCTTCTCAGAGGGCCTTTTTCCCCCCACTTCTTTTTGTGTCTATTTAACGTCTTAAAATAATTTATTATTATTATTTAAAAATTTTTTGTTTTATTTTATTTTTTCCCCCAAATTTTATTACACCACTTTTAGACATACACTTATTGGGGGCCGGAGTGATAGCCCAGTGGGTAGGGGCGTTGCACCCGGCTGCAGCCTACCCTCGTTCGATCCCTGGCAACCCATATGGTCCTCTGAGCACCGCCAGGAGTGGTTCCTGAGTGCAGAGCCAGGAGTGACCCCTGAGCATCGCGGGGTGTGACCCAAAAAAGCAAAAAAAAAAAAAAAGAATAGACATACAATTGCAAGATGCTCATGTAGAGTTATGGTTCTACAGTGTTCCAACACCCATCCCTCCACTTGAACCCATCTCCCATCACCAATGTCCCTACCTCCCCCCTCCCACACCTCAACTACTTGGTGGGTTCTGCACGTCTTTTCTCCCCACAGAGGGCCTTTTTTGTCTTTGGGACATACCTGGCTGTGCTCAGGGATCATTCCTGGCAGGGCTTAGGGACCATATGCTGTGCCAGGGATAGAACCTGGTTTGCTTTCCCTGCTCTATTGTCTCTGCGATCCATCTTCTATGGTTCTAAGTTAGTTGGAAATCAGGTAACAGTGAGGTGTCATTCCCTGCTGCCATATGCAGTAAGGAAACCCTGAAAATGTCCCCAGAGGAGCATTGTGCTTTGGTGGGATCCTAACAGGAGACTTTTATTCCTGAGTACCATGCACATTCAGCAAACAAGATAAAGCTGAGCAGGATGACACGGGAGTGTGCACCCAATCACCTGAACACAAATCAGAATGTTCCCCACAGCCAGGCAGTGAGGCCTGCCGGACCTGCTGGGGAGCTCCAGGGCCAAGATGCTGCCTCCCCTGACCCCCCACACACCCCTCAGTGTCTGCCCATCTGTTGCCTTCTTCGATTTTCTGATTATGGAACTCCATGGTGTCTTAAAGGATTTTTTTTTTTTTTTTGCTTTTTGGATCACACCGGTGACACTCAGGGGTTAGTCCTGGCTCTTTGCTCAGGAATTACTCCTGGTGGTACTCAGGGCACAATGTGGGATGCTGGGGATCGAACCCGGGTTGGCTGCATGCAAGGCAAACGCCCTATCCGCTGTGCTATCACACGGTCCCTGCAAAGGATTTTTTGCTTTCCTTATTAAAGATTTGACTCCCCTCCTCCTTTTTATTTTATTTTTTTAAATTTTATTTATTTAAACACCATGATTTACAAAGTTCAAAGCTTTTCGCAGTACAGTTGTTAGAAATACTCATCATTTAGCACCAATCCCACCACCAGTGTGCCCTCACCATCATCAGCCCAATCCCACACCAGTGTGCCCCCATTTCCCACCCACCCCCTATCCCCATCCCCTTGCTTGCTCCCTTAGCTGGCATCAATGTTGATCATTACTGCCCTCCCCCTTTTTTTTTTTAAAGAAAAGGGTAGAATACACTGGTAGGAAAGACCATCCTGGGACCTTCTGTTGATCAGAGCCATGTGTGGGATCCCACATGGACGAAAGTTCTCAATTTCCCATCACACAGCCTTTCTGCCCCCTTGGTAGTGGTGGATGGTGTTTGGAGTGATGCTTCACTCAGATTTTCGTAGTGCCTTGGCGACTATGAATGCGCTGTTCAGATTATTAGACACACACAGATACATAGACACACACAGACATACACAGCCACACACACAGAGGCACAGGGACACACAGACATACACAGACATACATATATATATATATATATATATATATATATATATATATATATATAGACACACATGTTAGACACTCACACGGAGACACACACAGACATACACAGACATAGAAACATGCACACACAGACATACACACAGACACAAACTCACACAGAGAGACACACAGACACATACACACAAATCATGGATCTTGCTATAGATGAAGCTCAGGGGTTAGAGCACATGGCTTGCTTATGTGAGGTCCTAGGTTTGATTCCCTGAATGGATTGATGGTCACCCAAACACCTCCGGTGTGTCCCTGGAGGCATCCCCACTCCCTGTACAGCCAGGCCTGGCTCCCAAACTGTCAGCCTCATAGAGGCTCATAGAGACATGCAGGGATGTGAGAGAAAACAGAAAGGAATTGTTCTCAGTGCCTACCATTTTGGGTGCACATGGACCCATCTGACTTCATTGACTTCCATGAGGGAGATTTTTTTTTTTTTGTCCGCGCCGCCGCACAGCGCACGGCCAGCCGAGGCACGCCCCGGGCGCCCGAGATTTGGATTTTTGGGGCTATGCCTGGTGGTGCTCAGGGCTTACTCCTGACTCTGTGCTTAGGGATCACTTCTGATTATGCTTAGGGGACCATATGTGATGCCAGGAACGAAACCAGGTGGGCCACACACAAGGCAGGCTATCTCTTGATGCTATCGCTTGCCCCTGAATGGGAGGTTTGAATTTGCTCATTTAGATTAAGCAGAGAATCAGAGGTGTGTCTCCCCTTCTGTTAGACTCAGAGAATTGTTGATCAGGGCAGAGGGAGTAGAATGAGGGGCCAGTGAAATGAAAGGTAAAATGAGCTTGTTGTGGGGAGTATTGCAAAAGTCATCACGTTGTTTAGGATTAACTTGGAACCCTCAGAGATGGACCAAGAGAGGACTGTACAAAGCACTTCCCTTTCTGACAGAGGTGGTCAGTGTTGGCCTTGCTGTGTCTTGTCTTGTTATCGGAAAATTATTCCACCAGCAATGTCGAAAGGGCTAATACCAACCTAGAACTGAGCATTAAATACAGGCAAAAAAATTCACATGATCGCCTCTAAGTGTATATAGTGCAACTCACAATGTGAAGAGAAGGAAAAGAGAGAGGGAGAGAGAAAAGAGATAAAGAATCTGCCATTTAGGCAGGCTATGGGAGGGGGAGGGAATTGGGGACATTGGTGGTGGGAAATGGGCACTGGTGGAGGGCGGGTGCTGGAACACTATGTGACTGAAACCTCTAAACATGAACAACGTTGTAATTGTATATATCACGGTGGTATAATACAATATTTAATAAAAAAACTATTCCACCAGCAGGTTGAGCTGTAGTCCCACCTGGCAAGGTATTAGGGCAAGTTTTCTGGGCTGCAATTTGCCTATGCTTCTGCTTGCTTGCACCTCAGGACAAAGTTCCCGTGGATACTATATCCTGTGGTTGAGTTCACAGGATCTGACCAGGATTTTCTGAAACTCTCATTGCTAAGGTCACTGGATAGTCTGTCTCCTCACTGCCTGGTCCTTTCCACTTCCCAATGGCCTTGTCTTAGCTGTGTGGTGTTCAGTAGGGACTCTGGCAGACAGTTTACCTCCAGAGTGGTTTATGAGGGGCGGGGGTAACTTCTATGGAGACTTCTGCTCTAGGAAGGAAACGAAAGTTTCATAGTTCTTAGGGAGAAAAGAAATGATGAACTAGACTTGTACATTATGACAGTGTGGTTACTTCAGAGACTACAGTAAATTCAGATTCTATATAGGCTTCCCTTTTTTGTCTGTTTTCGAGCCATACCCAGTGATGCGCAGGACTTAATCCACACTCCTGGAGGGGCTTGGGAGACCATATGTGGTGCCAGGGATTAAACCCAGATTGGCTGTGAGCAAATCAAGAGCTCTATCATCTGTACTATCGCTATGTCCCTCCCCCTTTAAAAAATTTAGAGTTCAGATAAATGACTTAGTTTTTTTTCTCTGTGTGTATGGTGTTTTAAATAATTGTTAATAGGGTAAAAAACAAGTCAAGTGAGTCATATTTTTTAAACTGTTTGAAATTTTGTTTTATTTTGTTCTTGGACCATACCCTATGGTGCTCATGACTTACTTCTGGCAGGCTTTATAAAACTAAATAAATATAAAACTTTATAAAACTAAATAAATACAAAATAAATGAATAAAACAAAATGAAACGAGTCTTTGCTTGTTTCTGTTTGGTTTGTTTCCTCACTTCCCAGAGCAGGGACAGGTGTTAGCTGTGGTGTCGTCTCCATGAGCCTCTCAGTGGTTCCTCAGCAGATACCCGAGGAGTGAATGAGTGAAAACTGCGATCTAGTGAGGAAGTGAGGATACCAGCTCTGCCTCAATAGCCCAAACAGCAACTTTAGTTAACCCAGGAAACAGAGGAGAATATGTTTTTTTTTTTTTTTTTAGAATCAGGAGCAATTAGAGTGTTGCAAGCCCTACTCACACAGAGACATTAACCATGAATCATGCAAACACCAATCTTCACGTTCAGTCTGCCCTCTGAAGAGAGGAACAAGTAAGGATTATCCTACTGGACAGTTTAGGATATGTTAAGGAAAATCTCAACAGTCATTTCTCCACCTGGCTGCTCAGCACAGTCACCTGAGAAGCATTTCTAAAATGAGTTTCTGGGCTTCATTCTCAAGATTCCCATTTATGGGATCTGAGGTGTGTCCTGAATATCGGTGTTTTTGTGAATTCTGACACAGTTCAGCTGGCCACAATGCTAGTTTACTCTACTACACGTGTCTTCTACAGAATAGCTTTGCTCCCAGGTGTGGGTGATAGTTCAAGGTGTCTCTCATTTGCATTTCCCTGAAAATGTACCCCTTACTAGTTGGCCACCTGTCTGTATGTCTTCTTTGGAAAAGTGTCTATAGAATGATGCTGTTACTTTATTTTGGCACCCTCTAATACTTTCCAGAACCTGAGTACATGGGGAGGGGCACCCTCATACAGTTTTTGAATAAAAAGGTAGATCTATGTCAGCATCCCAGCTGGTTCTCATGTGGCTTTGGGGAAGGTACTTGATCTGTTTGGGTGGTACATTTTTCGTTTTTCCTTTTTTAGTTTCTGGGCCACACCGAGTTGTGCTCAGGGATCATTCCTGGCTGGGATTTATGACCCATATGTGGTGTCAGAGATTGAACCTCGGTCAGTCACTTGTAACGCAAATGGCTTACTGCCTATGCTGTCTCTCTGGCCCCTGTATCCTGTATGGTTATTCATGAGATTTGAAAAGGAGAGAGACAGAGACAGAGAGACACACACAAAGAGCAAGCTTCTCTCCAGTGCAATATAAACAGGTTTATTTTATTAATTAATCACTCAATCAATTAATTAATCAATTAATTAATTTCCCCCTTTGGCCAGACCCAGCGATGCTCAGGGGTTACTCCTGCCTCTGCACTGAGGAATCATTTCTGGCGGTGCTCAGGGGGATCATATAGGATGCCGAGGACTGAACCCAGGTCCACGGCGTGCAAGGCAAATATCCTCCCCTAGATACCATTGCTCCGGCCCCTAAACAGGTTTATTTTAGCCAGCAGTGGTAGACTGGATCGGAGACCTCACCGGTTGCCCTATGTAGTTCGACTACAATGATGAGTGTGAAACCAAGCACAGTAGTGGCCAAGCCCAGGAAAGTGAAGCACCATGCAAATCACCCTGCACCTGCGTTCCTCTGAAGTCAAGAAACCTGGAGGGGTTTCCACTTGAACGACCACGGGCGGGGAGAAGAGATAAAGCCGAGGGCTGGTGATTTATAGCTGGGCCGCGAGGGGCACGCACATGGGCACTTTCACGCTCCTGGCCTGGGAGTACCAATGCCTCCAGGTGTCTGGATCTGAGCACAGCGGCTGCTGTCCCAGGCCAACGTGGATAGAGGGAGAAATCTGTATGGACACTGGGGGACCAGCTTAAGTGTGGCCTGCTCTGGCTCCAGGCTCCTCCGCAGCCCCTGAGCTGCGTCTTGTGCGGGCAATGGGGCAATGAGTGCGCAGCACGGCAGGTGTAACCCAAGCAGGAGAAAAACAGCGCCTTCAAGGAAGTAGAAGGAAACGGGGTGCGGCACGACAACAGGAAGCACAGATGAGGGGGTGTCACCAAACCTCTTCAGCACGCAGACACTGAGCCTGGTCCTCCGAAAACACGGGTAAACTGTGCCATCCTAGGGGAGTTCTGAGGAATGAAAAAGTCAACAAATTTCCTAGTGCCTCCACCCTGCAGCAAGTATTTATGCAGGGTCAGCCCCTTTACTTGCATTTCACCTGGGTTGGGATGAGCTGCCTGGGGGGGTGGGGGGGAGGAGGAACCTGGTGCCTGGGCGTTTGGGTGGGGGGGAGCAGAGGAGCTGTGGTGGGTGGAGCCCCAGTAGAGGCTGTCATGGGGTTGGGGGTCTCTCCCTGAAGCAGGTGATGGTCAGAGGGGACATAAAGAAGGCGGCGCTATCGTGCTTGAATGAACTGTAGCTTTTGTGAATGTGCTTTGGGGAAACCTGATTGAGATGGATTTCAGTTTCCTTCCTTTGGGTCAAAGCTGTTTTCAGGCACTCTGGGGGCCACTAGGGGCCTTACTTGGCTATAGGCTGTCAGGTTAAAGGGACGGTTTAAGTGCTGCCCAGCCTTTGGCTCCAGTACTCAGGGCTTGTCTCCACAGAGCTGCTGGTGGTGCTGGGTTATGCGGTGCTGGGGTTCCAGGTTTGTGCCCAGTGTGCCCCTGACGTCCCCACGCCTCCCAGTTCTATTTTATTTTATTTATTTTATTTTGCTTTTTGGGTCACACCCGGCAATGCTCAGGGGTTTGTGGCTCTGCACTCAGGAATTACTCCTGGCAGTGCTCAGGGGACCACATGGGATGCCGGGGATCGAACCTAGGTCGGCTGCATGCAATGCAATCCCCCACCCACTGTGCTATCACTCCGGCCCCCTCCTCAGTTTTAATTTAATTTAATTTAATTTTTTGACTTTTTGGGTTATACCTCGTGATTCTCAGGGGTTACTCGTGGTGTGCTTCAGGGACCATATGAATGCCAGGGATCAAACCCAGGTAGGCTGTTTTCCAGGCAAATACCTTACCTGCGATACTGTCACTCTCACCCCTCAATTTTAGTTTTAAAGACAGCTTGTGAAGCAGATTTTTTTCATGAACTTCAAAAATGGAAATTTGATGGGTAACATTGGACTCCAAGGGAATGCTATTTTCTCTCTCTTTGCTTTGGGGTATTTGTGTTCTTTGCAGCATCATTTACACATCATCTTGTTTTGTACATAGAGTTGCAACCGAACCAAGTCAGCCGCATGCAGGCAAGCACCTATCCACTGTACTACCTCTCTGCCTCCATGGTGATTTCTTAAAGGACTAGATTTATGAATTTATTACTAGGTATATTAGTAGTCACAGTAGGAAATCTGATAAAGTGATATTTGTGACAAAAAATAGATAAGCAAAGTTTTTTTTTTTTTTTTTTTTTTTTTGGGTCACACCTGGCCATGCTCAGAGGTTATTCCTGGCTCTGTACTCAGAAATAAAATAATTCCTGGCAGTGCTGGGGGAATCATACAGGATGCTGGAGATCGAACCTGGGTCAACTGCATGCAAGGCAAACACCCTACCGCTGTGCTATCGCTCTGGCCCCAAGCAAAGCCATTTTTTAAAAAATACATGGCACTGGGATTCATATCCAGGCCTCACATATGCTTTACAGCAAAACCGCTTCCCTGGTCTGCCCCTAGGGGAACTTCTACAGAGAATGTCCTTGCTAAGATAGGTGGACTTTATAGTTTCCATGCGAGCTAAGGTAGGTGTCCTTTATTTTTTAATTTTTAAATTATTTTAAAATTGTTATACCACCTTTAGATATACACTTAAAAGATGCTCATGTTTGAGTTTTGGTTCTACAGCATTCCAACACCCGTCCCTCCACCCTGTAGGTGTCCTTTATAAAGCTTCTGTACAAGCTTGTATGAAGAGGAACCTTGAAATATTAGACTCTGAACACATATGATAAAGGACAGAGCTTTCTACTTCTGGGGTGAAATTCAGTTAGCGATGTTGCAATGGGGCTGATGAGCTGGAAGCCAGACCCTCTGGAAGCCTGGAGGGAGGGAGGAGATAAAGCCCGAGACCAGAAGCATCTTTGACCTCACCCGGCGTTTCGTGTCAGCCCCCTGCTCCCCACGCCTCTGTCCACCCCTAACTTGCCTGTTGTTTTTGAGAAACCAGTACTGGAGTGTTACATCTTGTATACGAAAGGATAATGATGATACTTATTTACTGACATTTATGGATAATATAATCCTTGGAGCACTTAAATGAAATGTTAAAGCTAATCCTCTTTACACAGTAAACCTCATCAGAATTTGGATGAGGGGAACCCAAGCCTACAACAGTCCTGATACTAAATTAATAGCATTTTCTAGAATTTCTTCCAAAATGAATAAGCTAAAATAAAGGGAGTCCTCTCCTCCTGCCCCTCCATTACGCCTTTGGGGTTGACTTTTGAATAAAGTTTCTTAGCATTTCTCTAAGTAGGAGGTATATGAAGTGGCTTTCTCCCTGATGAAAACTATCTGTACATTTATCCGAATCCTTTTTTCCTGTATAGATCTTCAAATGTCTCTGTATGTTTGTTCTGACTCACAGCGAATGCCATTAGTTAGTTAAGCCCCATGAGGCGGGGGCTGCAGGGAGGTGAGTTAGTCCCGGCAGTTTTCTGAAAGCAAGTGGAGGTGGGGAGGCGCCTGAGGTCAGCCACACCCCTGGAGAAAGTGTGGTCCCGCCCCTGCAAGTTTGGGCCTCAGCTGGGGATCGGTGCAGGGGAGCCTGTCCCCAGGTGTCCCGACAGGCAGCTCCAGGAGCTGGGGTCATGGGCAGGACAGGAAGAAAGGGAAGTTGTATCAGGAAGGCTCAGTGAGCTGGGGAAGGGGAGGGATGAATCAGGGCACCCCAGAACCCCAGCTCGGGAGTAGGGAGCAGCTCTGAGAAGTGTGGGGAGTTCTGAGTGTGGCTGCAGAGATGTAGATAGTGGGGTGTCCCCCCACTCCCCGCTAAACTAAGGGCCATCGTTCCACCTCTGTGGGTCCTCAGGGTAGTTTAACAGGTGTTAGAGATGAGGAGGGGTTGGGGGCAGGGAAGGTAAAACAAGGTCCAAAGAAGGTTGAGAAACAGTGACCTGGATCCTTCTACCCCCTGTCTCTCTCTGAGGAGAAGCTAGGGGTGGGCACCCTGGAGTGCATTCTCAGGGTGCTGGATGTGGTCCCGAAGAGCATGTACGTCACATGGGGATGCGGGTTCCATGAAGCTCCCAACAGGTGCTCTGAAATTCCCAGGCAGAAAAAGACTGTGGGGCCAGTTTTCACATTAGAAGCCCAAAGCTAATAGTTATTATTTGCCTGCCCATTTTGTGTGCCCATTTATAAATTAATTTCGTTCTTTTGGGCTTTGGGGGCCATACTTGGTGGTGTGCAGAGGTCACTCCTAGCTTACTTGGGGGACAATCTGGGGTGCCAGGGATTGAACCTGGGGCAGCCTCATGCAAGGCAAGTGCCCTGTGAGCCCTTTAGGCCGTAGCATAGAGAAGTCCCCCGTGGAGAAGTGGACATGAGAAGCTTCCCACACGGGCCCCAGGGACCCTCACCTACCTGAGTAGTAGCCCTGAGGAGCAGGCACTGCCTTGCCTGCCAGAGACCACTGGATTTTGTTTGTATTTTGGCTTTTGGATCACACTGGGCAGTAGAGCTGCCTCCAGGGTTACTCCCAGCTCCATGTAGTGCCGGGATCCAAGCCACCTGCATCCTGACAAGCTGTCTCCCAGTCCATCCAGCTGCCTCTAGAACATTCTAGAATAAGATTGGAGCAATGTGAAATTGCATCCCCTGAATTTTACCTCACTCCTATCTCTCCCCAGCCCCATTTTTTGGTAGTGTTTTAGGGCCACATGGGGTGGTGCTCAGGGAACCATGTGGTGTGCGGGGGACTAGCCCAGGTTCTGCTTCATTCAAGACCTTGACTGTGTGCATGTATTGTCCCTACAGTTCTTGAGTCATTTTGCATTTTATTTATTTTTGGGTCACATCCAGCAATTCTCAGGGGTTACTCCTGGTAGTGCTCGGGGGACCATATGGGTTGCCAGGGATCGAACCTGGGTTGGCCACGTGTAAGGCAGATACCCTACCTGCTGTACTGTCATCTTGAGCCATTTTGATGCCTGAGATGAACACAGGGCGCTGTTTTCACCATGTGGCATTGGCCTTGCAGGGATTTGGGGACTCCAGAACTCCTTAATCTGCCTAGTGCGGCTCTGCAGCTGCTGGGGATGGGTGGGGAGGGGGTGTGTAGAGAAGGGCAGGAGCTGATGGGGTGGGCTCACAGAGTATGGCTGATTGCCTCTGGGGGAGAAGTATTTACATCCTGTGTAGACAGCTAAGCATGGGCCATGGCTCTGCAAGCCACTTGCTTGTTCTGGAGAGTGTCTCTTTGCTCGCTATTCCTGTTGTTCAGAGTCGCACAGATGGGTTGGTGCTTCCACACCCAACCTCGGAGCTTTTGCGTGCGGCTTGTAAAAGATTGTCCCCCTGCAGCCCTCACGCCCTTTCCCTCTAAGCCTTCCTAGGATGAGATAAGCCCGGAGATCCACTAGATTTTGGGGTGGGGGTCCATGAGATCTCCTAGCATGCCACTGGAGAATTGGGAACAGGGCCCATCGGAAATGCCTGGAAATCTTGGGGCAGTTGTTAGGAACCCTCTCAGAAAACGGACCCTTGCAAATTCAGATTCTTCCAACTAAGAAAGGCTGGGGAGCTGCCGAGCGTGCTAACTGCCAACATGTGTTTTTGGTGAAACGTATTTGCTAATGTAAACAACTTATGCCTGCCTGTGGCACCCAGAGCTGTCACGTGGGACTGGCCTGATTCTCGGGGAATGCAGCGCCACAGAGATGAATGCGTATAAATCTGCAACTCATCTTTCTGTGCTCACATGTGTCTTCTGCAATTAAAGAGAGAGGTCTGCATTTAACATCAGGCCTGCGTGCCACACACTTCGGCACTTGACCCTGGGAAACAGAAGGGAGGAAAGAGTTAGTGAAAAATGCCCTCCAAATTCAACTATTAAGACTTGCTCTTCCTCCGTTTCTTTTAGTTTGAATTTACTTCCCATGGCTCCTACTTTTTTCCCCACATTCAAAGCATGCTAGCCTTAAAAAAGCAATTTTTTTTGTGGGCTTTCCTAGTGGTGTTCAGGGCTTGGGGGATCCCCTCCCAGCAATACTCAACTTGTGGCTCAATGCCAGGCCAGAGGATCTGATGTGCTGTGGTCCTTTGGTGTCTGGGATTTCGGGTCGCCCCAGCTGTTCTCTGGGTATGCATCGGATGCAGGGGCATAGATCCATGCTAGACATACATCCTAACTGTGGCATCATCTTTCGTGCCCCTCGCTCCCATCTATATTTTTTTTGAGTGGCCTCTCTTTGCTAATGTTAGGAAATGACGTGGTTTATGAGCTGTTGGGGATGTTTAAGCAGACAGATCTTAGGCTAACAAAAGACTCACTGGTACCCATTCTCAAACTCCAGCAGAGGCTGCGGGAACCCTTTCAGACATGCTTCATGGGTCTCTCAGCACTGGTGGCGGTGCAGGAGCTGGGCACGGCCCAATGCTCAGCACTCTGACAAGTTCCCAGCTACTGTTCCAGGTGCCCTTTGAAGACTCTGAAAGTGGGGGGATGGGGTGCAGCCCCAGAATGACTTGGAGTGCTCAGAAGCAAAGTGCAGTGTGGGTCTCTGTCCCTTGAGCTTCTGACTGAGAGAGTCCAGAGAGGGCCCTGGAGTATGGGCAACATTCTAAGCTCAGCCAGTGGTGTCCTGGGTGCCCTGAGCATGGTCTCAAGATTCATCACTGATACCGACTTTAAAAAAATTTTTTTTATTATACTTAAAATTTTTTTTATACCACCGTGAGATATACAAATACAAAGATGTTCATGTTTGGGTTTCAGTCATACAGTGTTCCAGCACCCATCCCTCCACCAGTGCCCATTTCCCACCACCAATGTTACAATTCCCTCCCCCTCCCTGAGCCTGCCTTTATGGCAGGTTCTTTATCTCTTCTCTCTCTCTCTCTCTCTCTCTCTCTCTCTCTGTCTCTCCCCCCCCCCCTCCCTCTCTCTCTCTCTCTCCTCTTACACACTATGGCTTGCAATACATACATTTAGGGGTTATCATGTATATAATTTTGCTACATTCAATGCTCAGTTCTAGGCTGGTATTGTCATTTCCAACAATTATTAGGACACTGTTCCCTTCTCTGTCTTACCTAACCTCTGAGTCCCTCACACTTGTGGTAGATTCTACCCACTGATAAGACCTCTTGATCCATGTTTTGCCTGACCTTGGATATTGGTATCATACTATTTTTTTTTATATCCCAAATGAATGCAGTCATTCTATATCTGTCCTTTTCCCTTTGGCTAATTTCACTCAGTATGATCCTCTCAATGTCCATCTATTTATAGTCAAATTTCATAATTTTGTTTTTCTTGACAGCTGCATTGTATTCCATTGTGTAGATGTACCACAGTGTTTTTTTTTAAATATTTTATTATACCGCCATGAGATACATAATTACAAAGATGTTCATATCCAGGTTTTGGTCATACATTATTTCAGCACCAATCCCTCCACCAGTGCCCATTTCCCACCACCAATGTCCCCAATTCCCCCCCCTCTCCCCTAACCTGCCTTTATGGCGAGTTCTTTATCTCTTTTTCTCTTTCTCTCTCTCTTTCTCTCTTCTTTCTCTTACACACTGTGGATTGCGATACATACATTTAGAGGTTATCATGTATCTTTTGCCTATATTCAATACTCAGTTCTAGACTGGTATTATAACTTACAACAATTGTTATCACACTGTTCCCTTCTCTGTCCCACCCAACCTCTGACTCCCAGACTCTTGTGGTAGATTCCACTTTTGAAAAGACCTCCTGATCCATGTTTTGTCTGACCTTGGATATTGGTATAATAATATGTATATATACACATATATATGTATCTATATATTTATGTCATGCAAATAAATGCAGACATTCTATACCTGTTTTTTTTCCTTCTGGCTAATTTCACTCAACATGATCCTCTTCATGTCCATCCATTTATAGGCAAATTTCATTACTTCATTTTTCCTAACAGCTGCAAAGTACTCATTGTGTAGAAGTACCAAAGTTTCTTTATCCAGTCATCAGTTCTTGGGCATATTGGTTGTTTCCAGATTCAGGCTATTGTGAATAATGTTGCTATGAACATAACGATACCACAGTTTCTTTATCCAGTCATCTGTTCTCGGGCACTCTGGTTGTTTCCAGATTCTGGCTATTGTGACCAGTGCTGCTATGAACATAAAAGTGCCAGATGGTGTTTCTGCTGTGTAATTTTGGCCTCCCAGGATATATTCCCAGGATTGTGATACCTGACTTTTTATGGCAAAATGTTTGGCTGAATAAGACAGGATTTTGAATTGAGGAGTGACCTAATCCGGTGCACATTTTTGGGGAGTAAATGTTACTATACCCTGCTGTGCTCAGTGTACCATGAGGTGTTCAGAATTTTAACTCAGGGCCCCTGTCTATGCAAATCAAGTGCTCCAGCCTTCCAAACCATCTCCCTTGTCCTTCTTTTTCTTTTTATTGTTTTGCTTGTTCTCTGCCACTACTTGTCAGTAGTTGGGGACTATCCCTGGTTATATGCTCAAGACTGACCCCTGCCTGTGCTTGGGGAAGCATCTGAGGTGAGGGATTGAACCCAGGGGAGCTGAGAGCAAGGCGAGCTCCTTCTTAGCTGTATTGTCTCTCGGTCCCCTCTCTTCTGTACAGTCACCCCTATCCCCTGTTTCCTTACCTTTAGTTTCTAAGCCACCCTCCTTTGTTATAACCTACAGTTGCAGACCTCTCAGAAGAAGTTGCCAGAGCAGTGAGTGGGTCACATGGAAAAAGGGCTTAAGTGACCACAACTAGAGCCCAGGGCACCTATAGTGGGAGATGGTTGGATCTGTAAAGCCTTGGTCTGGGAGTTGAGTGACCACATCAGGTTCCTTCCATACTCTTGGTCTGACGCCTCAGGGGTTTAGGAAAAGCACAGAATTTCACCAAAGGGTGTTTTTCCCTCACCATAAACTCAGGGAAATATCTTGTGAGCTGTGGATTTTGGACAGTGAGGGCTCCCAGGAGGCCATGATGGAGTTTTGGCTTAATTATACCTGATTTAGTGAAAGGCGAAGTCCAAAGAAGAATCATCCAAGGGAGCATGTATTCTGGCCTCGGGCACTCCCTCTCTGCACCCCTACCCTGGGGCCTCCATTGGTCTGTACGGATGAGGGAGCAGAGGCTAAAAAGCTGACACACCAATCTCTTCTGCCTCGCAGGAGCAAACGTTTGATTGTTATTGTGCTGCCTTTCCGGAGTACCCTTTCAATGTAGAATGAAGCCTGACAGCCTTTCTCAGCTCTTCTGAGGCAGTTCTTCCAGCAAAGAAGGCGTTGGCTGCCAAGGTTAGGACAGGAAGAACCCAGGTCCTATGAGTCCAAACACAGTGCCTCACGCTTTATAAATAATCTTTATTGACTTCACGTTGGCGCACCTCGAGTTACTGATGACAATCCCTCTCAAACAACTGTCCTCTCTCCCTCTCCTGATCACTTTGGTTTCGTGGGAAACATGCTCTGATACCACAGGCGCAGCCTGACTGCGTGAGAGGTCTCGTTTGTCAGATTCCGTGACTGTGAGAATGGAAACAAGCCAGATTCTGCTGGGAGAGCAGTAGTTTTCCTATGCTTGGCACAGTGCGCCGGTGCATCCTTTTGGTTGAACCAGTTCTACCTTGGCCTGTTCAGTTCCTAGATTAATGAGTGCTAGTACACGGTGATCAGAGCCGAGAGGACGGACGGATGCATATGCATGAAATATTGGGAAAATCTCACTGATAATCTCCCCAACTCCATAGATGGTGTCGATGCCTTTGTCTAAAGCTGACACGTTGATCCAGCGGCTTGGTCGTCTCTGAATAGTCTATCAAATGAGAAATAATGACATCATAGAGACAGCTTTTCACACAGAGCGTATCTGAGAAGACAGCGCATTTCTGTTACAGATACTGCGATGGCTGGATATTCTCCTGTGTTGATACAAACAGTCCCTCCTCTGCTGCTGCCCCCACGCCCCCTCCCCTCAAGCAACTTCGAAAGAAAATCCAAGATTGGCAAAACGATCAGAAAGTTCTAGCTTTTCTTGAAGCAGGAAATCTCAGAGAAAGCTCATTCCTACACTCTCAACCCCCCGTAGTCTGGATTTCACAGGCAGCAGCTTTTTTTTTTTTTCTCTTTTCTTTCTTTTTTTTTTTTTTTTCTTTGCAGTTGTAAAGTTCGTCTTCAAATACAGACTGAGATCCTGGACTCCATTACCATGGCTGGCCAGAAAGCTCGAGTCAGTGTTATCTCTGCGTTTGTGAAATTCAGGAAAAAACAGCTCTGCGGTGACAGGGCCCGGATTTTATAGCTGGGGGAAGGAATGTCATTGAAGTTGTCAGACTCATAAACTTAAAATGTTTAGGTCTCAGCGGAGGGAGGCAGTTTGGCCTGTGAGGCAAGGGACATCACGCCATGGGCCAGACTTTCATTCTCGAGACTCACCTTTATGGCTCCCCTCCTGGGAACATGCTACCTCAGTTTCTCTGCCTGCAGAATGGAGTATCTGTGAGAGTTAGGTGCCCTTTGGTGCCCAGTCTCAGTCTGATGCTCTTTTTCTCCCAGAAGCCACTTTGGGACTCCTGAGTTTTGGTGGTTTGTCTGAAACTCACTGGTGGAATTTGCTGCTCTTTCAGCTGTGCCTTCAATGTTTCTCCATCCAACTCCCCAAACTGCCCCCAGATTTTGAATTCTGGTCCCCAATGGAATTTTCACTTGTTCAGATTCGCTTCATGGTAAAACATATTTATTGGGAAAAGAGTAGTAGTAGTAGTAGTATGGTAGTAGTAGTGGTAGTAGTAGTGGTAGTAGTAGTGGTAGTAGTAGTAGTAGTAGATGTAATTTCTTTTTTTGGTTTTGGGGCAACACTTGGCGATGCTGGGGCTAGTATGGCTCTGTGCTCAGGAGTGACTCCTGTCAGGCTTCAGGGGACCCTTCAGCCACTTGCCAGGCAAGCACTCTACCACTTTACTATCTTTCTGTCCCATAAACAAATACTCTTGTGAGTGGTGGAGGCTGGATCTACGTTGAGTGGTCTCAAGCATCAGGGTTCGGGTTTGGCCCGTGTGGATGGCAAAGGCCCAGCTTTGTCCACTGGGTACCCAAAGAAGAGAGGTCATGTTGGTGAATGATTGATGGCAGTCTGGGTTCTGGACGTGTGTCTGCAGTTGCAGTGATGGGCAGAGCACAGCTGTAAGCGGCTCCTCATTGCTGGACACTGCCTCTGCCTTCATGGCGGGGCCCTTCTGGGCATCTTTCACATGGGGACACCCCCTGTGTCTGTGAAGTAGCCCCACAGCCCAGAGCACCAAGGCAGGGGAGGCAGCCGGCTGGGATTCAGCTACTTTTTAGGTCCAGACACTTCTGTCCAGCCTGTCCTGGTACATTTGGTGAATTCACAGACTGGAAATGTCTGGAAGCCCCATTTCAGTGACTCAGGACATTGAAGCATGCCTGATATGTTTTATTAAAGATAAAAAGAGGGACCAGAGTGATTGTACAATAGGTAGGGCGTTTGCCTTGCAAATGTGGTCAACCTGGGTTTGATCCCTGGCATCCCATATGGTTCCATGAGCACTACCATGAGTAAGCCTTGAGCATTGCCAGGTGTGGTCCAAGAACAAAAATAAAGAGATGAAAAGGGATTTTCTTTATGGAGCAGATGCTTAGCAGTTTGGAGAAGGCACAGAAAGCACTCCTTCCTTCCTAGCCCCCTACTCTAACCTCCTAACATGGGTTATACATGGACCAAATGACATTGATGCGGGGTTGTCCCCTGAGCCTGAAGGTCACCTAGGACTCAGCTTGCCAGATCTGGTGACATCCATGATAGTTAATTTATGGCACATCTATACCATCTTGGCACCTCGCAGGGTAGTTTTGTTACCCTGAAAGTGGCCTCTGCGCCCCACATACTCTCTTCCTCTCAACTCCTACAGACCAGGGGCATCATTTTTCTCACCTTCAGATGTTTGCCTTTGCCTGTAGGTGGATCTCACCTTAGGGGACCATTTCACACGGCATTTTCTGTCAGTCTTCTTTTGAGGGGTTAGGGGAGTGCTCAGGTCAGAGAGCCTGTGGGGCAATTCTTAGCTACTCAGGTGGGTTGTTCAATAACGTGTCCCTGAGTATAAGGGGCTGCTGTAGGGCACTGCCATAAGGCATTCCCCAGGGCTGTCCCTGGTGATGCCTGGGGGACCACTTGTCAGGGATCACAGCAGTCTTGGCTACATTCAAGGTAGGTTCCCTAAGCGCTGTTCTTGTCCTGCTTAATCGGACCCTTCTCATGACTGGGTAGCTCATTTCCTTTCAGCACTGAGTGGTGCTCTCTGGTTTGGATGTGCCACACAGCTGAGACTCTTCTCTGTTGTCATTTGCTCTTTGGTGTACTGCTGGGCTCATGCTCGGTGCCTGGGAAACTCCGTGTGCTTGCAAGGTTGCAGGGCTGTGAACCCTCTTCGCTCTTCCTCCAGGCCCTTCTGATACCTCCTACCCCACCCCCTTATTTTATTTTATTTATTAATTTTTTTTTGTGAATTGAACCCAGGACCTTACATGTGCAAGATAAGTGGTTTATCAGCATTCCTGTTTGAAAGGTTTTTGTTTGTTGGGCCACACCCAGTGGTGCTCAGGGTTTATTTCTGACTCTGCACTCAGGGATCACTCCTGGCATGCTCAGGAGACCCTATATGGCATGCTGGGGGTCGAATCCAGGTTGACTGCATGCAAGGAAAGTGTCTTCCTTACAATCTGTTCTATTTGTACTATTACTCTGGTCCCTGTTTTGAAGGTTCTTGAGATACAGTGACCTGAGAGATCAGGCTAAGTTCTAAAGAGAAAATGGGCCAGATGGGCCCCACTCACATGGGTAGCAAGGAGGTCTGTGGGAGATGGAAACCCTCAGTGTTGCGGGTGTCGTCAAATGGGTGGTCCAGAGCCCTGAGAGCTTCTAGACCCTGCCCGCTGGGTGCATTCACACACAGGGAAATAGAGTGTGGCAAGGTGGGAACGATCCCTCCCTGGACAATGGGTGCAGACCTGACCCCAGGCTGAGTCCTAAGGGGATGGGTGGGAATGGAACTGCCTGCACAGGAGAAGAGATGCAGCAGGGCTGGCCCCATCACCCCTGAGGCAGAGGGAGTTTTTCTGGGAGCATGAAAGGATTGAAGTGATGATCATGAATTCCGCTAAAGGAGCATCAATGGAAGTCCATCTTCTTTCCTTTTTTTAAAATAAATTTTTAAAAAAAATTTTAGGCCTTGTGGTTTACAATATTGATAATGATAGGGTTTCATGTATGACGCAATCCCTTACCACATCCTCCCTAGAATGTCCAGTTTCCTCCACCATTGTCCACTGTCCTCACCATCCTAACCCCCCCCCCCCCCCCCCCCTGGGGCCCCCTCCAGCAGATAGTTCCTGTTGCCTTTGGGTAGTTGTTACTCCTTACTGTGTCTCTATAGTACATGGATGGGGAGGCTGTTCTGTGTCTTCCCCTCTCCTGGCTCAGCCCAATAATTTCCAGGTCCATCCACATAGAAAAGTGCATAATTCCATCTTCTTTTAGTGCTAAGTAATATTCCATCATGAAAGCCGATAATTCTTAAACCCTGGCTGCTCTCTGTGCTGGTGGACTCCTGGGCTCCAGCTGGTTCACGCACATCAGCTTCTCATGTGCCTGCATGTGAGGTCCTGGGAAGGGTGGGATGGCGCCCTGTAATCATGTCCGTTTTGCAGGGGAGGGGCAGGAAATGGGATGGCAGACCCTAGCCTGCTTCTTTTTCTGCTTGAGAAATCCATGGTTCCTACTTGATGCCAGAGAATGTGCCTGACCCCATTTAGTCCTTTGCACACACCCACTCATCTGTGGGGAAACCGAGGCTGGGTGCGTCGACTTGGCTACGTCCTCATACAGGGTAGTGGCTGCATCTGGCCAGAGCAACCACAGGTGACACCTGCCTCACCACCACTGGGGCGTGCCTGCCATTCCCTCCTGACTCACCGCCACCGCCTGGGCTTCATTCCCTGGGGAAGGACAGCACAAGTGACAGGACCTGTCTGCCCGGGCTCAAGGTGACAGTTTCTGTGCTGGGCGATGGCACAGGGCCCAGCACGTGGTGATGGTTCATTGCACATGAACTTTGGAGGGTCCCAAAATGTGGGCATTTGTGCTGAGTCTGTTCACGCACGGTGCCTGGCTCACAGAAGGGGCTTTGCCTTCTCAGCCTTGGGGTCCTTCCCTGCCAAACAGGCTGTGGTGTAGACAGAGGAGTCGGGAGCAGAAATGGTTCCAGTGGACATGGAACTGGGGTGTGGAGGGGGTTTGCCATGAGGGTATTGTGGCAGTTAGAATGGAGGTATGTGTGTGCCCATGCCTAGAAGAGTGTTGTGCCGTCTGCGGGCCTCTTCTTGTGCCCATGGGTCCAGTACACAGACTGCGTGGCTCAGGTGAAGTCTGGCGATGGCCCCAGTCTCAGTTCCCCCCCACGCCCCCTTGCAGCGGGGGTTATCGTCCCAATTTGGGGCCTGTCAGGAGGATTAGCTGAGATGTTGCTTGCAATGTGCTGGGCACAGCACCCGGTAGATGACAAACTCACAGGGAAGGTAACTCTCCATGTTATGAGGAGCTGTCACGGAGGGCGGGACCGGTGCTGACTCAGTCCCTGGCTGCTCCCCAGGGCCCAGAGGCCTCTGTATTGGGAGGCGCTGCCCGTTGTGGTTTCTGCCACAAGCGTGGCCTTGTGGCCACCGGGTCCAGGGACTTCAGTACTGGGAAAGCGGCTGGCAGGGTGGAAGCAGCTTATAGAGATTGTAGGATTTGTGTGCCGGCTTTAATTAGTGACAAATGCAAGATCAGAGGCATTTAAGGGACTTGTTCAAGATCAGAGAGCTGGTTCTGCTCCGTCCCACCAGAACCAGGCCTTCTGCCTCCCCTTTTAAGTGTCTCCATTGGGACCACAGGCTTCCCAAAGATGTGGCCTGGGGTTCTATCCCTGGGCCAACCACACGTGGGTCTCCTATGACACCAATAAGCGGGTTTCTAAGTCATGCCAGAGGTGTCTGTTTCTGTGGAGAGGGGTGCTAAGTGCACCCTAAGCACTTAGAAGGGCGAGATGCTGACCCAGGCACTGCAAGGATCTGATTTAATGAGTTTCTATTTATGAAGAACTCCTGATCCACCGGAGGGAAGGTTTCTGCAAGTGCTCCTCCACAGAGCAGGGCTGAGTGAAAGTAGACACGTCTTGGGGCTGTGTAAGAGACACATTGCACAAATAACACAAACAAAAGGTCCAAACCAAATCTCAACCCCAAACAATTTCAGCATTGTGTAAAAACTCCATTAGATTTGAATTCTATTTTTTTTTAAACCAATCATAAGAGAAAAGTTACATGTTATCCAGTGAACTCCGTACTTTGAAATTGCAGGTTTTTATATAGGAACTCTGTGTAGCTTGTTGACTAATTTTTTTTAATTCAGGTGAAACTTAAGAGTTAGGTCAGTTGTGATTTATATATATATATATATATATATATATATATATGCATATATATACATATATATATATATATCTATATACTATATTTATTTTTTTGGCTGGGTATACTTGGTAGTGACCAAGAACTATTTTTGGCATGGTGCTCAGTGGTCATTCCTGGTGGTGGCCTGGGGACCTTCTGATGCCAGGGATTGACTCTAGGCTTTTAGAACACACAAGCTGTTTTCCAGCTCTGATGGTACTACCCAGCCCCTGCTAGTTTAAAACTCATAATTCAGACATGGAGAATTAAGTAGATGATGAGTTATCTGGATTAAAGTGGTGTTTATATGAAATAGTTACCAAGTCTAAAAATCCATTTTGCTGTTTGAAATCTGTTTTTTTTTTTTAAATTTTGCTTTTTGGGTCATATTTGGCAATGCTCAGGGCTTACTCCTCGCTCTGCACTCTGGAATTACTCCTGGATGTGCTTGGGGACCATATGGGATGCTGGGGATTGAATTCGGTTGGCCATATGCAAGGCAAATGCCCTACCCACTGTGCTATCATTCCAGACACGAGTTCATTGGTTTTTGCAAAGCATCCAGGCAATGTTCACACTAGCCTTGTTTCCTTTAGCCAAAACTGAATTCTCTTCCTTGCTGTGAGACAAGTGCTAAAGAGTATTGGGGTTAGAGTCACCAGCAGAGGCTTGTGAGTAACTTGTAGGGCACAGAGACCCCACTGGGGATTCTCTGCCTATTGGGCTGGTGGTTCCGTGTGAGGTTCCTCTGTTTGTGCATAATAGCCCACTGTGCCCTTTGACCTGGTTCCTAGGACCCATGTGTAGGTTTTGCCTCTCTACTCGGGTTCTCGTGTGGTAGGTGTAGGAGGTGGGCTTCTGGGGGATGGGGGAGTCTTATATCTTTTCTAAATGCCTCACTCTGTGGGCTTTGGAATGACCCCAAGGTGCATGGAGGTTGTGCTGGTAAAAGTGGCCTCATGGGTTAGGAGGGGAGTCCAGGAATGGTTCTGACTGGGCCTCAGTGTTCCCTTCCATCTTCTGCCCCCAACTCCATCCCAGTCTCTGGAGGCCCTTGAAATAGAAAATTATTTGGCTTCCCTCACATTCGGTGATTCTTTACCCCTTGCATACCCTTTTCATCTTTGGGGGTGTTATTTGCAGACCTATTTTATTTGCATTTGTGCTCTTAGATACTATTGGCTTTTGATTCCGGTCCTGCAAATGATGCTTAGTGTGGAAAGGACTTTGTGTGTCCTTGTAGATTCTTGGCCTCCCCGAGCCCCCACAGTTCATTTTCAGGAGGTTTGCCTGGGCCCAGGTTTTCAGCGCTAGCTATTTCAGAAGGCAGCAATATTTATTCTAACAAGGGTTTCTGAGTGTTTTTCTCATTTTCTGTGACCGCTTTCTTCCTTCTTCCTCCTTCCCATCTCTCTCCCTCTATTTCTTCCTCAGCTTCTCTCTCCCCTCAGGCTGGGGCTGAGGCACTTGCTTTAGACATAGTGCTGGGGTTCAGGCACTTGCTTTCATGCTGCTGATGCTGGTTCAATTCCTGGGACCACTTGTGCTTCCCTGAACACCCTCGGGGTCCCTTTTGAGCACAGAGCCAGACTGCTTTTGAGCACCCTGAGCACTGAACACCCTCCAAGACTCCCTTCAAACAAAATCAAATCATCAGGGCTAGGATTAGGTGTCTGAACTACAACCCCCCCCACCCCCCCAAATGATGACACGATACCAGCTCTTTGGGTTTTCCCTGTCACTCCGACACTGGGACCCCAGCATAGGGCAGCAGGAAAAAAACCAGGAAGGGCAGCTAGGGCACGGCAGCCTGCTATATGGAAGGATTCTGGCCCAGGACCCAGAGCTTCAGGTCATGTGAGATGTCTGGTTTGGTGTCTTTGTTGTAAGTCATATAAATCCCAATACATTTTCTAAGTACATTCGCTACAAGAAATTCCACGCATGCTTTCTGTGGGTAGCTCCTTGTGTCTGTGGGAGGCTGGCGAGGATGGTCCAGGTGCCATGAGCAGAAGATGATGAACTGTGGGAGGAAGTGCAGTGAGGATGGGTCTGGTGTCAGAGCACGCCCTGTCCAGCAGGGGAAGGAACTCAGCGCTAGCACTGGTCAGCAAGGGCCACTTGGATGAATGTGGAGGGAGGGACCTGCCCGCTTGGATGATTTCACACAGGCGAAAGGGAGGAGGAGGCACTGCAGGAAGAGACACAGACTAGGATGGGAGGGCAGCAGCCTGTCAGGCAAAACCTGGGAAAGGCCTCTGGGTGATGGAAACAGTGGGAGAAACCCGAGGCACTTTTGTGACTCCCCTGGTCCAGATGCAGGCAGGTGGAGGCATCTCCGCTAGACAGCACCAGAGCTGGAAGTGGACATTCATTCTCTCTGGAGACTCACTGCCCTTTTTTTCTCCTGTGGAACTTGTTGCTAGCAGAACCAAAAGGATAGTTCCATCAATACCATCACTCCATCATGTTGGAGGAGAGGTACAGCTATACTCAGGGGTTACTCTTGGCTCTGCACTCAGGAATCACTCCTGGTGGTACTCAAGGGACCATGTGATGCTGGGGATTGAACCCGGGTCAGCTGTGGGCAACATAAACACCCTACCCACTGTACTATCGCTCCAGCCCCTGGGAAGGTCCTCTGGCTGCCCACAGTGCCTGCCCATTCCTCTGACAATATGCCTCTGAAGTTAACAGAAAACAGAGGACAGCTACACAGGGCTGATCAGGAGACACTGCACAGATACCCGTGTAGCTGGTGCTTTGCATCAGATGGAAAGCTTTGAGAGAGGGTGAGTTAAAGTGACCAGTGGAGCAAGTTTTGATGAGTCCATCGTGTGCACGTTTTTCAAGTCTGATGACTGTCCACCATGAAAAACCAGTTTCCCTGTCCTGTCCCCGAGTTTGCTTCCCTGGTAATGGACACACTGCCTTTACAACCTGCTCTGCCAAAGGAGGAACATAGTAGAAACATATTGACAGCTAAGGAGTGAGCTGTCAACATGGCTCTTAATCAGCTCCAAAGCGTTCTGTAGTTTCGAACCACCAGACTCCTTTCAGGTGGGAGTCGTGGTCCCCTGGGGCTGTCTCCAGTGAACTGGGTTCCATATTGCCTGGGGGCTCTTACACACCTTTGGGCATTTGCAGAGCTCTCACTTAGGCTTAGTGGCAAGGGTGAATTATTTCCCTATCTAGGTGGCTTTCCTCCACCAGCTCGTAGGGCCAGGTTATGAACTCACTGGTGTGAGCAGAAATCCAGGGCCCATGCAGATCTTCCACTCCACTCTTCTAGTTAAAAGTTTTCCAAGCTGGGGCTGGAGGCGATAGCCCAGCGGGTAGGGCGTTTGTCTTGCAGCGGGCCGGCCCATGCCGGCCTGGGTTCCATCCCGGCATCCCATATGGTCTCCCGAGCGCCGCCAGGAGTGATTCTTGAGTGCAGAGCCAGGAGTGGCCCCTGAGCATTGCCGGGTGTGACCCAAAAAGTTCTCCAAGTTATCCAACATTTTCCCACCCCCATTCTTAAAAGGAAAAGTTGAGTCTCTATTTTCCAGTTTTCAAGTTTAATAACAGGGGTGACCATCAAATCTGTGAAAAGTTTAAATTTCCTTCTAAAAATTAATGATAGTGTAAAACATTGCCAGAAGTCATTGATCTATATATTAGAGAAATACACAGTATAAAACATTCTTTTCTGTATCCCAAGAAAAGCCAATGGATCTCAATTATGATTTTGAGTATTGCTAAATTAGGCAGGATTTCTAACGTTTAGGTTCATGGAATTGTTTGGTTTTTAAAAGTTTAACAGACATCCTTTTACATTAAACATTAATATTTATAAATATTACCTAATGATTTTTTTTGGCAAATGTAGATGCAAGGTTCATTTCTCAGACTACAATATTAATTCTGTGTCATCACAGAAGGTAGCTCGGTTTTATTTTGAGATTGGTTTATTTTCCCTGGACATTTGGGATGAATAGCTCAGCATAACAAATTATTCTATACGCTCTAGTTTCAAGCCTTCAAAGTGCAATCCAAGTTTTAGCATCAGGAACCAATTAAATGATAGTTAGATCTGACTGAAAAATTAATGGTCCAGAACAGAAACTGTGTAGTATTTTTTTAACTCCCTCCCCCATTTCCCAGCATTTCTGTTTTAAATAAAAAATCTGGATGGTTCCCAAGAAAATACAAAGTATTATTAAAAACAACAACAACCACCAGTTGACTATACATGGAGTCACACCTCTGCTTAAAAGTCACTTCATGATGATTGTTCATCTCATTGACTATTGGGTCCCAGGTGTGGAGCAGCCTGCAGGGGCTGTTCAGACTTTGGTGAAGGGACACCAAGTGCAGAGCAACAAAGAGGCACAGAGACACCCCCCAGGGCTCTTTGGGGGGGCATGATGAACTTTCTAAGAGATTATCCTGCCTCAAGGCTATCAAGTATGATTGCTGTCACATTTGAGTGTTGCCCTAGCATCCGGGCAGTCTGATTGACTCCTGTTATAATTCATGTCAATGAGAAATCCAGGGCCGGAGGAGGGAGAGGGAGAGGGAGAGGAGAGGGAGAGGATGTGAGCTCTGGAGCCCTGACTTCACCATCTCCCAACTGGACGAGTTGGCTTTGGGTCATCTGCTTTGGGCCACACCAGTTGGGAGCAGCTTCAGGGCGTCGGTGGGGAGAGCAGCGACAGTCCCGAAATCTGTCTCTAATTCAACCCTATCCATGATCACTTAGCCTGCCAGGTCTCACTCTTTCAGTCTTTTTGCCAAGAAAATTTCATGGGTAGTGGTATCAGAAGCTCTTTTTTTGGTAATTAAATTATTGTCGCTTTACTGGAAAATCTCTATATGTTTGCAGAGGCCGGGCTGGGGCTCCAGCCCCACCTCCCCACAGCCCCTCCCCACCCGCTCCCTCCACCACTTGCAGCCTGTGGAAGGTGTTCCTTGCAGCCTGTTTATGCTCCCAGTGCTGTGTGCTTTGGTCGGTGCCGCTAGCTGATGCTATCCCAGAGGTTGCCATGTCCCTCACTATAGACAGAAGTCAGTCGATAGTAGGGAATTGGAAGTAGAGACAGCAGAGGACATTTCTAGAGGACTCTGTTATGGTTTTGTTGTTGATATCCCATGTAGCTTTGGGGTCTCATGGGTGATGCTCCAACACACCGGGAGTGGGGTTGTGGCTCAATGCAAGAGACTTGAGTTTTGTCACTTCCGGGCCCTGTGGTGCAGGCTGAGGACCTCCAGGGCTTCAGCCCTCAATGACTGGGGCCTCTAGGGGGACTGAACCAGGTTCAGCCACGTACAAGGCTGTGTCATAGCCCTCAAGCTACGATTATGGATATTTTAAGAGAAGAGAGCCAGGCATAAGCCCTGATTACTGCTGGGTGTGATCCAAAAAACCATAAGGGGAGAGAGGGAAAGGAGAGGGAGGGGGGGAGGGGGAAAGGGGGAGGGAGAGAGTGTGAGTGAGTCTGTGGTCAGAATGAGGACTGGGGCCTCCAGCTGAACTGACCGTGATGGTTCCCACGGTGGACATTCTGTACCTGGTGCTGCCTCAGTGCCCTCCCAGGATGAGTGTCTCAGGAGCCCACACACCTCGCTTCCCTCTTGGCAGTAGAAGGCATTGGATGAGAAGGAAGTGCAGGGGTAAAGGAGCATTCAGGGTGCTTCTCTGTCCCCCTGTCTGGGCTGTACTGATTCCAGCTTCTATGGGAACACCGTGCTTGGGGTTCTGGTCATGCCATCATGAGCATATTTGGGACAGAAATATGGGTTGGAAAATGGTTAGGAGAGTTTCTCGTGCCAATGCCATGGGGTGGAACTACCCCCCAGGTAGAGCATTTACACACCTGGGCTACATCTATTCCTGTGCCTGCACCTAAGACCTGCACCTCTCCAGCACCTTCAACCACACATACATTCACACCTACTTCTGCATCTACCTGCAGTTACAACGGATTCTGCACTTACGACTTTTATCTGCACCTATAGTATTTATATCTGCATGGGCACCAGTCCCTGTACCTGAATCTACAACCAGCACCTGCATCTGCTCTTGCCATCTACACCTGCAGCTACACCTACATGTGTACCTGTATCAATGATTGCACAGCCATCCACACCTGCACTTCCACCTGCATCTATTCTGATCTGTCTATGGATCATGGTCTTTCATGGACCAAACTGGGGCTCCTCAGTTACCTGCCCCCTCCCCTTGTGCCCCCAGCACAGGGTCTGTCTTGCTGCCCATGCTGGTTTTGGGATTCACTGCCTCCTGCATGGTTCACTCCTTTCCATTGTAGCCACTTCCTTACATCAAATCCCATAGTTTTCAGCACTCTCAGCATGCTCTGTCCTAAGAAGGAGCATTAAAATGATGCTTCCTGGCCTCAGAGCTGCTTCTAAAAACAGCAATTGCCCAGTACTCTGCAGCTACCTGACTGCCTGGGATCTCTGCCCACATTTCAGGGTCTCCAAAGGAGGGTTCTGTTAGGGATTCCCACTTTCTGGAGATACCTTACCCTTATCAGTACCAAAGGGGTTCTTTGAATGAGGGATTCCCCCATTTTCGGTGCCATAGAAGTTTTGCATCTTTCCTTATACTTAGAATTCTTGTAGTTTCTGGGTTGCCCCTTCCTCCTGGGTATGGAGGATCACCACTGCCTCAAGGATCAAGTGGAGCAGGGATCAGGTAGAGCAACCCTTTATTCTTAAAGGGAAGAGAGGAAAGACGGGAAGACTGGAATTGTGCTGGCTGAGGCCCTCCCCATTTTTATTTTATTAAAGCACCCTGAGTTATAAAGTTATTTATAGTTGAGTTTTTGTCATACTGGATTCCATTGCCAGCCCCCCCACCAGCGTCCTATTCACTCCACAAGTGTTCCCAGGCTCCCTGTCCTTCCCGCCACCCCAGCTCCAGTCTGCTATCTCCTTTTTTTCATAAGATGTTCATATTTGGGTTTCTGTCATACAGTGTTCCAGCACCCATCCCTCCACCAGTGCCCATATCCCATCACCAATGTCCCCGATTCCCTCCCCCTCCCCCAGCCTGCCTCCATGGCAGGTTCTTTTTAAAATTTTTTAATTTTTTTTTTTTTTTTTGCTTTTTTGGGTCACGCCCGGCAATGCTCAGGAGTTTCTCCTGGCTTTGCACTCAGGAATTACTCCTGGCGGTGCTCGGGGGACCATATGGGATGCCGGGGATTGAACCCGGGCTGGCATGGGCCGGCCGCGCAAAGGTAATCGCCCTACCGGGCTGGGCTATCGCTCCGCCCCTAAATTTTTAAATTTTTTAAATTTTTTAATAAGTATTTTATTATACCACAGTGATATATACAATTACAAAAATGTTCATATTTGGGTATTGATCATACAGTGTTCCAGCACCCATCCCTCCACCAGTGCCCATCTCCCACCACCAACTACCCGGTTCCCTCCCCTCTCCCCCCAGCCCGCCTCCATGGCAGGTTCTTTATTTCTTTCCCTTTCTATCTCTTTCTCTTTTCCTTCCCTTCCAGACTATGGATTACAGAAGATACATTAAAGGGTTGTCATGTGTATCTTTTTGCCTGTGTTTAATGCTCAGTTCTAGGTTGGTATAAGTACTTTCGACAATTGTTAGCACACTGTTCCATTTTCTGTCTTACCTAGCCTCTGACTCCCACATGTTTTTGATAATTTCCCCCTTTGACAAGACCTCCTGATACATGTTTCACTTGACCTTGGATATTGGTATCATAACAGCTGCATAGTATTTCATTGTGTAGATGTACCAAAGCTTTTTTATCCAGTCATTGATTCTCGGGCACTCTGATTGTTTCCAAATTCTGGCTATTGTGAATAATGCTGCTATGAACATAAAAGTAGGGATGGTGTTTCCGCTGCATATTTTTGGCTTCCCAGAGTATATTCCCAGGAGTGGTATGGCTGGGTCAAATGGGAGTTCAATTTTCAGTCTTTGGAGGAATATCCATATTGTTTTCCAGAAAGGCTGTACCAGTCGGCATTCGCACCAACAATGGATGAGTGTCCCCTTTTCCCCATATCCACGCCAGCACTTGTTGTTCTTGCTCTTTTGGATATGTCCCAGTCTCTGTGGTGTAAAATATCTCATTGTTGTTTTGATTTGGATCTCTCTGATGATTAGTGATGATGAGCATTTTTTTCATATGTTTTTGGCCATTCGAATTTCTTCCTTGTTAAAGTTTCTGTTCATTTCTTCTCCCCATTTTTTGATGGGGTTGTTTTCTTCTTGTAAAGTTCTACCAGTGCCTGATATATCCTGGATATTAACCCCTTATCAGATGGGTATTGGGTGAATATTCTTTCCCATTCTGTGGACTGCTTTTGTATCTTAGTCACTGTTTCTTTTGAGGTGCAGAAGCTTTTTAGTTTCATGTAGAACCATATGTTTATCTTTTCTTCTAGTTGCTTTGTTAGTGATGTTTCACCTTTGAAGATGCCTTTAGCTTCAATGTCATGGAGGGGTTTTCCTATATTTTCTTCAGTGTACTTTATGGATTCAAGTCTGATATTGAGATCTTTAATCCATTTTGATCTGATTTTTTGTGCATGGTATTAGACAGAGGTCCAAATTCATTTTTTTACATATCTCTGCCCAGTTTTCCCAATACCACTTGTTGAAGAGGCTTTCCTTACTCCAGTTTGGACTCTTTGCACCTTTATCAAAGATTAAATGATCATGTGTTTGAAGTTGGGTGTCAGGATACTCAATTCTATTCCATAGGTCCACAGGTCTGTTTATATTCCAATATCACACTGTTTTAATTACTACTGCCTTGTAATACAGTTTGAAGTTGGGAAAGGTGATGCCTCCCATCTTCTTTTTCCTGAGGATTGCTTTAGCTATCCTTGGGGGGTTTATTGTTCCATACAAATTTCAGGAGTGTTTGGTCAATTTCTTTTTGAAGAATGTCATGGGTATCCTTACGGGACTGCATTGAATCTGTACAGAGCTCTAGGGAGTATTACAATTTTGTCCAGTCTGCCATCTTGACTGGCATCTTTAAAATTTTTTTTAAATTTTATTATACTACAGTGAGATATACAATTTCAAAACTGTTCATGATTAGGTTTCAGTCATACACTGGTCCAGCACCCATTCCTTCCCACTGCACATTTTCCACCACCAATATTCCCTGATTTCCTCCCCTACTTTGCCTCTTCTCTCTCTCTCTCTCTCTCTGCTTTTTTGGGTCACACCCAGCAATGCTCAGGGGTTACTCCTAGCTCTACATTCAGGAGTTACTCCTGGCAGTGCTCGGGGACCGTATCGGATGCCAGGGATCAAACTTAGGTTGGCCGCATGCAAGGAAATGCCTTACCCACTGGACTATTGCTCCAGTATCTCTCTGTCTGTCTCTCTGTCTGTCTCTCTCTCTGTTTCCCTCTCTGTCTCTCTCTTTGTCTCTGCCTCTGTCTGTCTCTCTCTGTCTCTCTCTTTCTCTCCCTCCCTCCTTTTCTTCCACATTGTGGCTTACAGTACATATATTTGGGAGTTACCATGTATGTCCCTTTTGTTTACATTTAATGCTCAGTTCTAGTGTGTTATTGTCATTTCCAACAATTATTAGCACGCCGGTCACTTCTCTTTCTTACCTAACCTGTGACTCCCACACCTTGTGGTAGATTCTAACCACTGACAAGTCCTCCTGTTCCATGTTTTGCCTGGCTCTGGATATTAGTATCATACTATTTTATTTTATATCCCACAAATTAATGCAGTCATTCTATATCTGTACTTTTCCCTCTGGCTAATTTCACTCAACATGATCCTCTCCATGTCTAACCATTAATAGGCAAATTTCGCAACTTTGTTTTTCCTAACAGCTGCATAGTATTCATTAGTATACTCCATGAGGGCTGCCATTTTCCACATCCGGACCTCCCTCTCATCAGAAATCCATCCAGCAGACGTTTTCAATTCGACCCAGAACTCTTTCCAGCAGATGAGCCTATCACAGCCTGGATCATCAACCCTGCAGCAGTTATTTTTCAATCCGCCCAGAACTCCATCCAGCAGAGGAGCCTATCACAGCCCAGATCATTGACACCCACCCTGCAGCAGTTGTTTTTCCAATCTGGTCCAGGTATGCTGATCCAGAGACTAACAGATATCTGCTACCAGCTCTCCCTGTGTCCAGCCGCTCATGAGGTGCCCGGGAGGGATGGCGGGTTCTAGCCCTGGCCTGCCACTCCAGCAGAGCCTCGCAACAAGCCAGACGACCCCCCACCACTCCATGAGGGCTACCATTTTCCACATCCGGACCTCCCTCTCATCAGAACTCCATCCAGCAGACGAGCCTATCACAGCCTGGCTTGCACGGCTGCTTGTGGCCATGTGGTTCATCAATAAATGCTGTATTTAGAGGTGACTACAAGAGTATGTCACCCACACGGCAAGCCTGGAAAACTTTCCATGTCGTATTTGATATGCCAAATACCAGTAACAATTATGTTAGGTCATTCCCATGACCTAATATAATGGTTTGAGGCTCTTTATGTTCCTGGAGTGAGCAGATGCCCTTGGGCTCTACTAGCATGAGACAGGACATATGGAGATGTTACTGGAGCCTGCTCAGAGCAAATCAATGATGAACAGGAAGATAGTGATAGTGATACCATGGTTTCTTTATCCAGTCATCTGTTCTCAGGTACTCTGTTTGCACATTCTGGCTATTATGCTTGGAAGTGCAGATGGTGTATCTGCTGTGTTATTTTGGGCTCACAGGGTATATTCCCAGAAGTGATATTGCTGGATCAAATGGGAGCTCAATTTCCAGCTTTTGGAGGAATGCCCATATTGTTTTCCAAAAGACTGGACTAGTCGACATTCTCACTAACAATGAATGAGAGTTCCTTTCTCCCCACATCTACTCCAGCACTGGTTGTTCTTGCTCTTTTGGATATGTGACAATCTCTGTGATGTGACCTGATAATCTCATTGTTGTTTTGATTTGTATCTCCTTGATGATTAGTGATGACGAGCATTTTTTCATATGCCTTTTGACCATTTGGGTGTTTTCTTTGACAAAGTTTCTGTTCATGTCTTCTCCCCATTTTTTCCCTCTAGAAATCTATCTTTATTTTTTATTTTTTATTTTTTTAATATTTTGTTATACCACAGTGAGATATACAATTACAAAGATGTTCATAAGATGTTCATATTTGGGTTTTGGTCATACAGTGTTCCAGCACCCATCCCTCCACCAGTGCCCATTTCCCACCATCAATGTTCCCGATTCCCTCCCTCCTCCCCTAGCCTGCCTCTATAGCAGGTTCTCTCTCTCTCTCTCTCTCTCTCCCTTGCACATTGTGGATTACAATACATACATTTAGAGATTATCATGTGTATCTTTTTGCCTGTATTTAATGCTCAGTTCTAGGTTGGTATTAGCACTTTTGACAATTATTAGCACACTGTTCTGTTCTCTGTCTTAACCTCTGACTTCCACACGTTTGTGATAATTTCTCCCCATTTTTTGATGGGGTTGGCTATTTGCTTCTTGTAAAGTTCTACCAGTGCCGGATATATCCCTGATATTAATTCCTTATCAGATGGGTATTGGATGAATATTCTTTTCCACTTTGTGGGCTTGGTCACCATTTCTTTTGAGGTGCAGAAGCTTTTAGTTTCATATAGTCCCATATGTTTATCTTTGCTTCCAGTTGCTTTGTTAGTTGTGTTTCATCTTTGAAGATGCTGACAGGCATCTTTTAGGTTTTCAAGCCTGTTTCTGAGGTGGAGAATGAACCACCAGTATGTTCATGCTGTGTCTGAACTTTCTTCCTTGCCACAGAGGGTCAGTCACTCGAGACCAGGAGCTAATTACTTGGTTGCATTCCCTTAACAACTTCAGATCCTGATGCTTAAAAGATTCCTTGAACATTCTGACGTGGAGCCAAGTATCCAGGAATATCCACCCATTCTGTCTGAGATCCACTCCCTAACCCCCCCCCCCCCCATCTCTGTAACTCATTTTTTTGGTTGTGTTTCACTGGAGGATGAGGAGAAGGAATCTGGCTGACATAAAAATTATGAATATTACTTTAAATCCATAACAAGCTTGCGTTGCACATGCAGAGCTAACCCACAAAAGCCACTATATTTTCCAATGGGGTTAGTTTAAAATGTTCAAGAAGAAATGAATTCAGCAGAGGTCAGTCTTTGTTACTTCCTTTGGAGCAGGCTGTGCAGCCAGGTTGGCCAGATGTCTGATGGTGCTATTGTGTGTGTATGTGTGTGGGGGGCACACACAAAGATGGGTCCTTGAAGTGACACACAGATGTCAGCACCAAAGCTGCTTTTCACCACACTTTTCTCCTGCATTTAGTTTGGGATACAGAAGTGCTTTAGGGATATAAAGAAGCAAAATAGGAAGAACAAAAGGCCCAAAGCAATAGAATCTAAGGTTGATTTACAGGGCTGTTTTCTATGACAGAGAGATGGAGTGTGTGTGTGTGTGTGTGTGTGTGTGTGTGTGTGCACTGAGCAATGACAGGGGGTCCCTCAGACATGAATGATGGAGGGAAACGGGCACTCTACTGGGGCAGTGTGTGGTGTTGGAATGTTGTCCGCATGAAATGCCTACCATTGACAATATTGTAAAATTGTGAATCACGGTGACTTAAAATTAAATGAAAACAATGCCTTGGGGAGAGAAAACAATTCTTGACTTTGGTTTAATTGGGCTAAATGATGGGAAAATGTGCTTAGCTGAACTAAAGACTTATTTCTACAAGAATTCTGGGCCCTTTGAGTCCAAAGAGGCTTTCAGAGACCTTCAGATGCTCATGTTTATCTTGTGCAGGAGGAAATTTGAACCTGGACAGTTGAGCCCTGTAGCAGAAGAGAAGAAAATGGGGAGTGGACCGTGTCCAGGGAGTGGAGGCACTGGATCCCGAGGGAGGAGGCAAGAGGAGCGTAGAGTGTGGGGGAGCAAGTCAAAGTCTCTGCTCTCTGCCAGGCGTGGGCAGGTAGTGGGCACTGTTGCAGGGATTGGCCTGAGCCATGAAGGTGACATATATGAAGCATCGTGGGCCTGAAGTGGTGCTTTGAAGGACTACTGGGCAAATGTGGATTCCATTGGTGCCTTTTGCCATTCCGCCCTGTGGTTTATTTTTTGACATGTAAAACTATATAGAATTCGATAGAAAGGAACATGCATGTAAGTGCAGTGCTTGAATCAGACATAGGTAGGAGCCAAGCAAGCATGGAGCTCCACCAGGAGATCCATTTGGAATATTTGTGGAAGGCACGATGTATGGCCAAAGTGTATAGAGCAAATGGAGAATGCAGCAAGATGTGATTGTGGTGACTGAAGGGAGTGAGATTTCCCCATAGTCCTCAGACAAAAGCCTAAGGGACTTGGGTTTCTAGCAGAGAGGGTCATGTCTGTGATGAAATCAGTTCAAATTGCACTAGCAATCTCTCAGAGCAGCCACGACCTATGCCCAGGAGAGGCAGATACGAAAAAATATAATAGCTGTGAGTATCCAGAGTCATGGGGTATACAGAAATGCAGGCAGAAGAGGGAAGGACTCGGGTACAGAATGGGATTTTCCATCTGCCAGTGGCTTTTGGGAACCCCTCGTCCCATACACTAGTAATGTAGGTGCTGGTCTGGGGAAGTATATGAACTCCAAGATTGGTAAAATAACACTCTTCTCTAAACCTTCTCTAGGACTCAGTGCTATAGCAGTATTTTATAATGTTATGCGCCTGCTTGGGCAAATCGATGAATAACGGGATGTCAAGTGATCAAGTGGTCATATATCCATAACCTGTGATGAAATCCATTTCTGTGATGAATCAGTTCAAATTGCACTAGCAATCTCTCAAGCACACACCAGCCCAGGGCAGATCCGAAAAATATAATAGCTGTGAGTATCGAGTCATGGGGTATACAGAAATGCGGCAGAGGAAGGACTCGGGTACAGAATGGGATTTTCCACTGCCAGTGGCTTTTGGGAACCCCTCGTCCCATACACTAGTAATGTAGGTGCTGGTCTGGGGAAGTATATGAACTCCAAGATTGGTAAAATAACACTCTTCTCTAAACCTTCTCTAGGACTCAGTGCTATAGCAGTATTTTATAATGTTACTTGCGCCTGCTTGGGCAAATCGATGAATAACGGGATGTCAAGTGATCAAGTGGTCATATATCCATAACCTTGTCAAATAGTCTCATTAGGGCAAGGTTTCTTACATGTGTAGGAAACATATTGGAGACATAAGTGACTTAGCACTGATTCAGAGTAGTTTTCTTTTTTAAAAAATTAAACATTTTATTATACCACCGTGAGATATACAATTACAGCATTGTTCATGTTTGGAGGTTTCGGTCACATAGTGTTCCAGCACTCCACCCTCCACCAGTGCCCATTTCCCACCACCAATGTCCCCAATTACCTCCCCCACCCCATATCCTGCCTAAATGGCAGGTTCTTTATCTCTTTTCTCTCTCCCTCTCTCTCCTTTCCTTCTCTTACACATTGTGGGTTGCACTACATACACTTAGAAGCCATCATGTGCATTTTTTTGGCCTGTATTTAATGCTCAGTTCTATACTGGTATCAGCCCTTTCGACATTTATTCACACAATTTCCCTTCTCTGTCTTACCTAACCTCTGACTTCCACACGTTTGCGGTAATTTCCACTTTTGGTAAGCCCCCCCCCCCCCCACCACCTGATATATTTATATCATGCAAATATAACTCTCTCTCATTCTGACTAATTTCACTCAACATGATCCTTTCCATGTCGATCCATTTATAGGCAAATTTCATAACTTCATTTTTCCTGACAGCTGCATAGTATTCCATTGTGTAGATGTACCACAGTTTTTTTTTTAATCCAGTCATCAGTTCTCGGACATACTGGTTGTTTCCAGGTTCTGGCTATTGTGAATAGTGCTGCTATGAAAATAAAAAGTGCGGATTGTGTTTCCGCTGTGTGTTTTTGGCTTCCCAGGGTATATTCCCAGGAGTGGTATGGCTGAGTCAAAAGGGAGCTCAATTTCTAGTCTTTGGAGGAATGTCCAAATTGTTTTCCAGAAAGGTTGTACAAGTAGACATTCCCACCAACAATGTATGAGAGTCCCCTTTTCCCGCATCCACGCCAGCACTTGTTGCTTTTACCCTTTTCGATATGGGCCAGTAGAGTAGTTTTATACTTAAAAAATATAGGACATGATTGCATTTATTTGTGGGATATAAAAATAGTATGAGACTAATACCCAAGGATAGTAGAAACAGGGCCAGGAGGATTGCTCCATGATTGGAGGCATGCCTTTAAGAGCTGGGGAGAAGGCAGCTGGGATGGAGAAGGGACCACGAAGACAAGGATAACTGGGAATGATCACTCTGCATAGAACTGCATGCTGAAAGTAGGTAAATGAACAAACGTGATGACCTCTCAGTATCTTATTGCAAAATATAGTGCCCAAAGGCAGGGGGAGAGGAGGGGGAAAGGAGGGGAGAGAGAGAGGAGAGAGAGGGAGAGAGAGTTTTTTTGGGGGGTGGCAGGAGGGAAACTGGGAACATTGGTGGTGGGACGTGTTCACTGGTGGAGGCACAATGCTGGAACATTGTTTGACAGAAACCTGATCATCAACAGTTTTGTAACTGTGTACCTCAGTGATTCAATACAAATACATTTTTTAAAATTCTTGCATTTATTAAAGATCTTTTAGAAAGAAAACAAAAACAAAGCACAATATTGGGGCTGGGGAGATGGCGCCAAGGTTTGGAGCACATGCTTTATATGTGGGAACTCTGATTTGAACCCCATTTCTGTGTGGCCCCCTGGGTACCACCAGGCTTGCAGCCCACCCAACAAAACTTAGAATATTGGCACATTATATAGTGATCTTCCTGTTCGAATTTCTCATGTCTTTCTAGGCATTTGAGTATTTTAGCATTTTAGTAGAGACCTTTCTAGGCAGGTCTCAATTAAGTATTCTGTTCTCATTCTATAAAAGCTCTTCAAAAATAAATGCCATTATGTTATAATGAGTTTTGATATCTTATGACCTTACCTAGATTTTTTGAGGGTGATACAGCTGTGAAAGATTCGACACCTCTTTATCCTCCACCTGAGACACTAATTACTCATTACATTTTCTTTTTATCCCTTTGAAAATTCCAAAGATAGAGATTTTTGTAAAGAGAGAAATTGGTAGAGGTGCCTCAAAGTGTGTCTTTAAGTTTAAAACCACAGATAGTCAAATGACAAAGATATAATGCAAACTTTTTTGGGGGTCTTATTTCAGATGGTTCTAACTAGATCAGATGGAAATTGGGTATTCCAAGTTTCATCCCCGAAGCAAATTTCTATAGTTGAGTCATAAGCCCCTGAAAAAACGGGGTTTATGATGAAAATGTTAAAAGACTCTCAACTTTAGGACCAGGCACAACTATAATTTTACAGGCATTAGGCACCTAAAATAACTTTGTATGAAGATTACGCTGGGATTTGTCCCCCATTTTGTATAAAATGCTTAATGTTGAACTATATTTTATGCACACAAAAAGACTTATTTCCTAAGACAAGGAGCTCAAGGATTTTCATTCCAATATTCAACAACACTGTAGCTAAAGGGCCCTCTCCTCCTCCCATAATTGAATGATCTTAAGTGATATTTAAAAGAAAATACCGCCCTGCTAAGCTTCTATGTAAAGCTGACGTGTGGCAGAGCAATTTAAAATTTCCAACTAGAATGTATTCCAGCTGTGTAGTTCGCATGCCATGAAACCGAATCGATGGATCATTATAGTGTCTCCGTTTTCTCTACACTGGCAGCCAAGGAAATGAGTTTTTTGTTTTGGTTTGTGAAGAACAATAGTTGGAAGTGCCTACCTTTTGGATGTATGGGAAATAATGCAACAACTTTTGTCCAGTGGGACATCTCCAGTGCCGAACAGTTGGCTGGTTCTGTCCCTGTTAATTCTCTCTCTCTCTCTCTCTCTCTCTCTCTCTCTCTCTCGTCACACCTGGCAATGCTCAGAGGTTACTCCTGGCAGTGCTCAGGGGGATCATATGGGATGCCGGGGGATCACACCTGGGTCAGCTGTGTGCAAGGCAAATACCCTACCTACTGTGCTGTTGCTACGACCTCTAATTCATTTTTTAATGTAGGCAGAACCCCAAGTTCTCATCCTCACTCAGTCTTCTCCTCCTCATTCAGTCTTCCTCACACCCCCACACAGACAACTTCTTCATATTTCCAGTAACTTCTTTACCTCTAATGATGCCTTTCTTCTTGAAGCAGTCGTTTTTACTCTTTTTGGTCATATCTGGAGGTGCTCAAGGCATACTCATGGTCCAGATAAATAAATATATATGAGCATGTGTGGACCACTCTCCTATCTTCCTCCCTCATCATGGTTTACTCAGTAGAGATCTTTGTGTCTTGGGGAAAGATGTGAGCTATGTAAGCTCTCATTCCCAGTTTCTCTTCGCCATGGTGTGACAAGCTCCTCCGCATCTCTGGAAATCATCTTGTAGCTAGTTTGCTATCCCACAGTCAGAAGCTGGCTCTGCCTCTGCCACCTGATGGTTCTGTAACTCTTCGTTCCTCTTAGTGGTTCTTGGATTTTCTGGCTCTTCCAGGGAAGATAATAAATATGAAGACTGTTTCAAAGCCTTACTTCTGAAGACTAAGTGGGTTGCGTCTAGGAAAAACTTGGCCAGGAATACACATATATTTGTTAATAATAATAATAATAATAATAATAATAAATTCTCAGCATAAAATATTCCATTCTAGATAATTTATTTGGGGATATCAGAAATTTGACAGTATGATACATTGGAGTACAAAATTTGACAGTATGATGCATTGGCTGAGGAGGCCCTCATGGAGTGGGGGCGTCTGGCTTGTTGCAAGGCTCTGCTGGGGTGGCAGGCCAGGGCTAGAACCCGCCATCCTTCCTGGGCGCCTCGTGAGCAGCTGGGCACAGGGAGAGCCAGTAGAATCTCAACCCATGTATGTGAATCTCTTTGCACCCTGCAGTTGCACCAAAATATCAAAGTAAATTTCAAGACTGACTCTGAGAATCACACCCAGAGATGCTCAGGGCTTACGGTGGTGCTAATGAGGCCACATGCAATGCTGGGAATAAAACCAAGGTGAGCCAGGTGCAGGGCAAGTACCTGTAACCCATACTATCTCAAAAAGTCAACACTTTTTGTTTTGTTAAGGTTTCTTACTTGTTTCAGGCCTAGCCAATGGCATGTTCCTACTAAAATGCTTGTGACAGGACGTGTCTCAAACAACAAAACCAAGGTCAACTGTATCTCTGGGGCCCTCTTCCCTACTAGAAGGAGCTGGACCTACTTCACATGCACTGAACATTCTAGTCAGGCTTTCTGATGCTGTGACACTAGACTGACAGAAACACTGGCTTGAAATTTCCCTGTTCTTTTCTTTAAAAGGGGATTTCCAGGAAAGTGCTGAAAAGGAGATGACAGGCCAACTAAACTTAAGATCTCCACTCTAGAATATATGAGATCACATATAATTTCTTGTGCTTTCATTTGAGGTGTTTTTCAAAGATTTTTCTTTAAAGGGCGGGGGGGGGGGGAGAGAGGCTCAAAGGGCTAAATCGAGTATTTGATGCCAGGGGCCGAGAAGCCAAGCCCAGCACTGCTGACGGCCCAAGCACAGCCCACCCCTGAGCACCCTGCCAGGAAGAGCAGCCCCCTGATCACCCCTTGGGTATGGCCCAGCTGCCGCCCCTCCAGCAACAAGAAATGAATTTTTAATTAAAAAGTTTCTAGGGATAGCATGCAGTCTCAAACGCGGCTGGGGAAGCTGGAACTCGGCTCTCCCCAGGCTTAGCTGACCATGGGGCTCCCAGGAGGACAGATGGGTTTTGGGAGTGGGCCCATCACCTCGGGGGTCCCGGAAGCAGCCGGATGAGACTTGCCCACCACACTAGCCACAGCCCTGTTTGCGCGTCCACTTGCGGCCGTGTGGTTCATCAATAAATGCTGGATTTAGAAATGATTACAAGAGTATGCTATCCGCATGGCAGAGCCTGCAAGCTACCCGTGTCGTATTTGATATGCCAAATATCAGTAACAATTTTAGACCTCGTTCCCATGACCTGATGGAATGGTTTGAGGCTCTTTATGTTCCTGGAGCAAGCAGGTGCCCTTGGGCTCCACTAGCATGAGACAGGACATATGGAGATGTTACTGGTGCCCACTCGAGCCAATCGATGATGCATTGGAGCTCAAAGTGGCCAGTCCATCAGCATTTAAGTACAATCACTGTGTAGTCCAGCTGTTGTTTTTTGGGGGGGGGTCTTCTGAGGGGTGCAGGGAGGCTCCAGGATCTCTCAAGACAGTTTGCTGTCAGTTGGCCTGGCAGTTTCCTTCACCAGCCTGAGGATGAGGCTTGGGGCCTGGGTGCAAGGGCTCCCTCTGGCTCTCCTGGACAGTGCTAGGTGGCCTCCAGTGACCCCCCAGCACTGCATTAAGGGATGTTGAGTGTCGGGCGCAGGCTGCTTTTTTTTTTTTTTTTATTTTTTGGGCGCACCCACCCCCCCCAGCCCCCCCCCCCCCCCCCCCCCCCCCCCCCCCCCCCCCCCTGGTTCCAGCGAGCTGCATTTCTTATTTGTATCCTCTCAGCGTCCATTTGATCCCTTCATACGTGGTGTGGCTCCTGTGTGCTGGCACAGTTGAAGAGCCATGATGGCAGGTTGGGGGTGGGGGTTGGCAGTGAGTCCTCATGTTGGGGGTGGTCAGTCATGTGACTGCTCTGGCTTGGGTAAGCTGCTTGGTGCCCTCTTGTCCACTACAGGCATCAGGGTTTCTGTCCAGGCCCAGTGACATGTCTCTCGCTAGAGCACAGCTTCCTTCTGACAGGGGGCTGATGCAGCAACACCCCCCACCCCACGTACAGGTGAGAGTCTCTCCACCTGCAGGGTGGACGGCAACAAGTCACACAAGATGAAGATCTGCTTTCATCATCCTAAAATAGAGGCTTAATAGCAAGTCACAAAAGTAAAGATTTGATGATGAGATTAGTAGACTAGAAATTGGGTTTTATAGCAATTGAGCAACTATTTAGATTACTTCAAACACCTTAAAGACGCCTTAAAATACCCAGGTTTAAAGCCAGATCTACATCAGGGCTGAGACTTTTCCCAAGGGGAAAATAGTCTTAATTAAGCAACTTTTTAAGAATCATCAGTACAACTCTTTAAATACAGTTTCTCAGAGTTCTAAAAGAACAAATTAGATGGAGATGGTGGGGAATTAGTACTGAGGGCTACGAAGAAATGAATGTGTTTTCCTAACTCTCGTGATTGGATTCTCCACAAATGCAATTCTACTCTCTTGGCAGTTTTGAGAAGGTTGGTGGTTGACTCGTGACCTTTCACAAACATGACAGGAAGCTGCGCAGTTAATCAATTCTGACTTGATGTTGGTGCAGCTACTGTGCCTTGGGTCCCAAGCACATGCAAAGCTTGTACCCCAACCCCAAACTCTGAGCAGACTCCCCACTTCCAGGAACATCTTATTTTAACTCTTTCTCAAACCTGTTTGTTCAATCAGCAGCAGTGGCCCTGCTTGAGGTGACCACATTTTAAAATGTTCATTTCATCCCCACCCCTAGTTTCCAACTCTAGTACTGTCAGGAAGAAGAAACTCAAAATCCGAAGTCAAGACCATGGCTGAATTTTGCCCCAAGGATCGCTAGCTATATTGAAAATGCAACTGTGCATAACACTTATAAAAATAGAAGTCAACACTGATCTAAATACTTGAAGCATTATTGTAAACATTAGGGAATTAAAAACGCAATGAGAGTCCCCTGAATTTTAAAGTAAGCTGGGGAGAGGGGTTTTCTTTTTAACATTTTATTATACCACCTGAGATATACAATTACAACGTTGTTTACGTTTGGAGGTTTCGGTCACATAGGTGTTCCAGCATCCGCCCTCCACCAGTGCCCATTTCCCACCACCCATGTCCCCAATTCCCTCTCTCCTCCCATGACCTGCCTAAATGGCAGGTTCTTTATCTCCTCTCTCTCCCTCTCTCTCTCTTCCTTCTCC